>NMUG010002080.1:0-16563 GCA_002855965.1 Monotropa hypopitys | reverse complement strand
ATAAAAAACATATTTGTTTGAAAATTATTATGTTAATGATTGTTGTTAGGTGCTCACCAAGTGTTTTCTATCTATTGCTATCATATGACTTGGTTTGAATGCTTTTGGAACTAAAGTAAATACTTCAAGTGGTATACATGTTTTCTTACTTAGTATTGTTGATGGACAAACATGCTTAAAAGTCAATTTTTAAGTCCTTAATAATCATGTTTTGTTGAACATATGTTAAATCGTTTTTTAACAACATGATGGTTTTTGATCCCCTAAGTAGTCTTGATCTTAAACATGCTTGAATTGCTTTTGACATTTGACTTAAAGAGAGTAAAATGAGTTTGGAAAATATGTTTGATGTCGAATCCTTTGATCATATACTTCATTGCTGATTATCATCTTACTTCAATGGATTAGACCCCTCCTAGTGTCTCTATGCTATATAGTGATTGGATTATTTTTTATAATGACACAAGGGGAGAAATAGAGAAAATAATATGTTGATTGATTGTTAGATATAGAAATAGGCATATGCTTGATTGTTAGATCTTGTTTTTATAAACGTGTCCATTATAGAAATAATAGATACGTAAGTCCATTATGAAAACAAGTCTAGGATTATATGCCTTGATTATTGTTTTGAATTTCTATTATGGTTCTTGAAAAACATTTTTAAAATCTATACATATTCATAGGGGGAGGATTGTTTGAAAATTATTTTAAAGTATCCTTTTATTTTCTTTAAATTTGTGTCATCATTAAAAAGGGGGAGATTGTTGACCCTAAGATTTTAATGATGTATTTTTAATGTTTTTATCCTCACAAATTTATTTTTCATTAAAATGATTTTATTTCCTTATTTTATGCTTAAAGGTTGAAAACTTCTTTATTCAAGAAAATTGGTTATAAAGCTTAAATGTTTAAATCACTGTGTTTTAATCAAATGACTTTGAGAAGGCTAAGGAAATATGTTTTAATGTTTAATCATCATTACCATATCTTCCTTAAGTCCCTTATGATAGAAAAATGATTTTAGGATTTTTCTCAACTTGCTTAAGTGCTTAATTTGCCTTAAAATGCTTATTCTAATAATGGATAATTATACTTACATTTTCACAAGTTCTTTTGTTCAAGAGAAATGGAGGGGGTGTCAAACAAAACCATAGAAAAAATGGCACATTAATTGGAGTTCCGGAGTGCCCAAACGGTCCACAGGAATGGGGACAGGTAGCAAACAGGTATACCGTCCGGTATACCGGTCGGCATACCAGTCCCGTACCAGTTTATGCAATTTTTGAGCAGTAGATTTGGCGTGAAAAATCAGCCTAACCGGCATGCTGGCTGGTATACCGTCTGGTATACTGTCACCTACTGTTTAGTGTACTGATTTTGGATTTTGGAGTTGTCCAAAATTACCACAATGCACACAATAGCTATAAACGGCTATATTCTCACTTGGGACTATATATACATGTGTTAGGTTTTTAAACACTCCATCAATCTCTCAAGTGTATATTCATACACGTCTCCTAGAAAGAAAAATTCTGTCCCTCTCTATCTCTCCTTATATTTTTTTTGTAAATCTTCTTGAGAGATTATTGTTCTACACTTGTATTATATTAGAGAGAGTTGTATTTTTCACTTGTAAGAGGAATTCATTGTACACTTGTATTGAAAGTCAAGTTCTAGGCTCAGAACTTGTGAATGTTCGATAGACACCTGGAAGGCTATCAAAGGTTCGAGTCACCCGAAAGCACTCAGAGTTGGACAGACATCCGAAAGTACTATCAAGGTTGGGGAGCATCCGGAAGCATCTCAAGGCAACGATTCATGGACACCCGTAAGATTCATAAGGTTGGAGCTCACCCGAAAGAAGCTCAAGGCACTTATAAGATTTGATTACCACCGTTAAGATAGTCTTCTTACTAGTGGAACTCTTATAGTTTTAAGGGAGTGGATATACATTAGGCCGTAGACAAGCCTAACAGAACCACTATATTTCTTGTATTCCGCTTTACTTACTTTGCCTTGTGATTATTTTAATTGCCTTGTGTTTGCTTGGTTTGCCTTGGTTGTGTGCTTTCATTTTCATTTTATCAAAAATATTTTTGAATCCGGATTCTTAAAATAATTCCAAGCTAGAAACCTTAATTGTTGCCGTATTGCAACAATCCAGGTGTAACATAAGACTATTGGAATTGTCTCTTGAATCCCGATTCTACTTATATATTGCTTCTGCACTTGTGTCTTACTGTTTTACTCAGAGATATTTTTATTTGGACACATTTTTTATTCCCCTCTCTTGATTGCATAGTTTATACATATTTAGGGTGTTGCCACCCCCTATTTTCTGGGCCAACAACGGTGTTGAAATCATTCTTGCACAAACCATTGGAATTTTCCACGGCAATTGGGATCTTGGTGGAATTGTTCTTGCAACAAAAATTGCTGATAAAGGTTGGTTCGAGGATGCCCCGAAACTGTTCGATGAAATGACTCATATAGATGCTTCAACATGGAACTCTATGATTAATGAGTATTCTCAACATGATTGGTTGGAGGTGGCCCGAATGCTTTTAAATGATTTTTTTGGTGGATCTCTGACTTTTGACAATGACAGCTTTGTTCAATATGAGGAGTTTGGTGTTAAGGAAATTCATATTCGTTCTTGTTATAATGGGATTAAGGCGACTTCCTATAGCGTTTTTCACTGGAACAATTGCTTTGATTTCTTAGCGTGTATCGTTGGGTTTCTTTGCTCAAATTTTAGCCTTGAGGACAAGGCCATTGAGAGGAATGGAATGATACGATACCTGTTATGAAGCCACGTAGAGTTTTAGTTGGTGGAAGTTAAAAGTTAGTCACAAGCGGTTAGGTGGTTAGTTTGTTAGGAGTCAGTTGTATTTGGAAGGAAAAGTAGTTAGCCAATGTGGATGGTTGTGTATAGATATGCTAATGTGATGTAAAGATAGCCGAAGGACGAGAGTTCCTAAAGCCAATGTGGCAGTTTTGCAGAGAAATTGTTTTGAAACTTGAGACCACGTATCAGAAATTGTTTCAAGTCCAATGTGGATGTTTTGCAGAGAAATTTTGTTCTTGAAAGCAACAGCTCATTCCAAACAGAACCCACCAACCCCTCCAATCACCGCTAAACTCTCTGCAATCTCTACACCATCCACACCCACTGCCTCTCACCCACCCAATCTTTCCAAGGCTACAGCTACCTGCCACCACCCCAATCTCGACCTCCATTCATTGTTGGCAAACCCATCACTGGCCTGTGTTCCTAAAATTCGACATCGCCCACGCAAGATAACTTCTAAATTTATAAGAACGAATCAAACATGTACTCACCAGCATGCAAAGTGTTTGCATGGTAGATAGAAACATTTCCATAGTTTTCTATGGGATTTTCTATTTGAGATTTAATAAAACACTTATCTATAAGAAAAATAAATCAGGGTGAACATTGTGAAACATCTACAGAATATCCTCTCACACATTGTTATTGAATTGTGAACCTGTTGAGCTAATTATGCAGGGGAGAAGATATACATATAACTTTCTTCTACCTTGATGAATAGCAAGAAAAACACATCTTGAAGCACTTCATTTCCTCAGATCGAACCATTTGTTAATAAGATCTCTCTTTCAACCAATTCAAACATGTTCTTCAAACGATGAGTGAACTTCTCAATTATGTTTCTTGTAATTCTCTGCTCGAATTTGGTACTTTTTAGCCACATGACACCAACATAAACATCACATTTGCATGAATTCCGAGGCACAAGAACAGAGTTCTCAAACTGGTACCTAAAATACACCTGCATCAGAAGGAAGGAAACAATTGCCAATTAGAGAGATGAGATGGAGATTTCACATCAGATAACTTCTCCAGAAAACTGCTACTTACACGGAAGTGATCACTGAATGGGATGTCATGTAGGGCCATAACCTCATTTACAGTCCAGCCTTTACCATTTAGAATGGGGATTTTCTGCTGTGTGCAGGTAACCTCCCCTCCAAAGATTGAGAATTTGTGGTTAAATTTGTAACATATACGTCTTTCAAACACATCTGGCTTTATAGCCTCCCAACCCGTGGTGACATAGCTCAGACAACCACACTTGCCCATCACTGTGTACTCCAAGTCTGCTCCCTCGAACATTTCCATCAGTAATTTCATCTGCAGAACAATTTCCACACAGTTTCATCGCCTATATAAAAAGTAGTAATTCAATCTAAAGTGATGCTACACAAAAGAGGAAATTTGTGCAATAAATTAACTAGAAAAAAAAACAGAATCAATGTAGTCATTTTTCTCTTTCTAGTGCAAGCAGAGAAAGGATATCAAACACCAATACTGAGAAATGTCAAAATGAGAGGTATCATCTAAAGTTAGCATCTATAATAAGGATTCGACCATTTGTAAACGAAGTAGTGCTTGCTTACTTCTACGGGAAGTTCCAAGGAGTAAACCCTAGACATCTTTGCATCATCAATAAGAAAATAGGACTCCCTGTCTTCAAGCAAAACTGACTTTCCAACTTCTTCCTGCTGCTCTTCTGCAATTTGGACTTGGTCTGGAGTCAGAGTTCTCGTCCTCCACAAAGCCATGATTGTCCTATTAGTCCAACGCAACAATCCATCAACTTTATGCGAAAAATAATGCACAACAATGTCAAATGGCCAGTCGTCATCTCATCTCAGTAAGTAGAAATGTCATACTATATTAATACACTTCGTACCTACTGGCTACATTGAATGAGACAAATGATATAAAATAGAATTGGAGCCTGCCTTCTTCATCTTGAGACTTTGCGCCTTGTCTGGCATCTAGACCTCGACCCTTACACAGAACTACGAGCAACTGAGGGCTCCCCACAGATGATAGAGATGGGGGAAGCACTTGAATATCATCGATGTCCTCCCAAAGAAAGAAAAATTTTGTTTTATGTCCAAACAAATTGGCATAAAACCCGACAATTCTTGCAGATAAAAAAAGGCGCCCCTGCATCCAAACAATCTCTGAGATCAAATCGTAGAAACTAAAACACAAGCACGTAGATAGGAAATTCATCTCCATCAATTACCTATGATAACTCAAAAGACTACATTGAGTTGAAATGAAAAGGCAATTAGGCAGCAGTGGAAATGTTAGATATAAAATGCATTGTCCAGGAGGCAATGACAGTTCTTGTCAGAAACTGCCAAGGACAAAATAATATATCATTTTTGCATTGCATGCAGGTAAAAAAGAATTCATTCTACTTTTGTGTCTAAAATTTTGAGTTATCGATAAATCTTGCATCTAAGATGAATGAATACAAATGCAATCCCAACTATAAGTGAAATTTTTCCAATGAATACGAAAGCTTGCATGCTTCGTATTCTCTGGAACGTCTTTTTCTTGCAAACCAAACTGCAAAATACTTACGCTTTTGTATCTTCCCTTTACTTTCCATGTCACCCCACCCGATCAAATTGGATACGCGTTTTGTCCTACACACAGCATAACACAACACTCCAAGGGAAAATTAGTTGGCAAGGGACCACACCTAAGGAAGTAACAATCAGGGTTCAACTCTTCTCAACTCTTGGGCCACCTGCACAAGATAACCATGGTCCACATGGGTCTTGGCTTTCCCCAGTTCATGTGTGTATGGTGGAGCGTACAATCCCCCCCCCCCTCACACACACACACAAAAAAAGGTTTCCTCCTCATCTAAAAAATAACATAATGTAAGTATTGTGGTGACCTGATCTTCTGGATATCTGGCTGATCTCTGGGAGGACTGAGAACGGTCTCCTGAGCGTCTGAGGATGAACAGCTCTGGAAGGAGGATGACTTCCTTATCTCCTGCAACCACAAAAGTGTCTCACCGGTCGGCAGTGACCACAAAGGGCCTCCGATGGAAGTCAGTCGAGAAGCTAGAGAGAGAGTAAGCGGATACCATCGCGGTAAGAAAAAGTCGGATCCGTAAACAATGCCTCAGGTGGGGTATTTATAGGTGGACTGACTTGGCACCCAAGGTAGGCGTGGGTGGCACGTGTGGGTGGTCCAGTTAGATGGCATTGGCCCTAATGGTCTGCAATGATGAGTCTGACAAGTCGTTGTAACTGCCAGTCCATGTCACCCAAAGTACAGACGAGTCCCAAGCGGCCGGACCGAGCTTGACTGTCAAGTGATGGCACTGACATTCGTTCTTCTCGAAAATCTGCTGACAGTGGACCCTCCGGCATGTGGCCGGACGGGGATGGTAAGTTGCGCCCACTTAGGCCAAGGGATGACACTCAATGCTTCCTGTCCGCATGGCATGTCGACATGGGCATCCTTCGAGCGTCCGAATGATACTGATGGTTGTCGGAGGGACCGTGAAACCGACCGATTTCGGCTACAACTCAGGCATGCAGGATTTGGTAAGCATGTTTGAGAGACCGTGAAACCGGTCGATTCTGGATACTCCTGTAGCGCGATCGGCTAAGAAGGGGTCCGGATTGGTGGGACCGCTAGGTAGGAATACCTATGGTCAACCCACTGGTGTCCGGCCCACTACAATGGCCCTCAATTTTTTTTCAATGGGTTGGGAAATGTTGATGTTCTTCTGTCGAACATCTGCCGCCAAAGCGGTCTTGGAGCCCCAGCTAAGTCTCATTTGGTACGCTAACCTTTTGTCGGAGGTTGGGTGTTGTAATCGCCATATTTCGAATTTGAACAGTACCAGACATGTAGGATGCGTGAGTGACGGGACGTATGTTGTTAGAGATTTAAATGCACATGCAGTCGTGCCTTTTGAGGCCGACATGTCGCCGTCTGACATGGCCAGTTGTTGGTTGCGTGGGACTTGCCGTATGGCGGTTATGCACCAGTCCACGTGGTGTGCTGGCATTGTACGATCGATCTGTCGATTCAAAGTTTGTGCGGACAGCTAGCTGAACGGTCACACCTATAAATAGGGCTTCAAGGAGGACATTAATACGTTTCAAGCACTTTCTCTCTCGAAGATCGAGCAGCCGCAGAGCACTTCTCTCTAACCCTCCGGTCGACGGTCTTCCTCAGTGATTCCAAAGGATTTGTGGTCCATCCTTGAAGTGATCTCTAGGTAATCTTCAATCCATTGCTGGCGTGTTCCATTTTCTTACGTGGTTCATTCTCTCTGTGTGATTTTGAGCATCATTTTCCTTAATTTCGTCAGTGTTTCAAGTTTTTTCCATTGTTTTGTGCCCTTTTTCCTTTTTTCTTTGGAATTCGCCGAACTCCTGTTGTTCATTAGGACGGTGGGACGTTCAGGCACTTGTTCTGTCCTCCACCTGTTCTTTCCAAATAGTCATGTTCTTGCCAGAGGGTAATAGGCCCTTCTGGCAGGAAGATGATAGGAGTTGATGTGAGCCCCCTTTCGGCTAAACCTGTTAATCTCTGACTTTGTTCCTTCCTCTTGGTGTTCGGTAGAACAGAGGTGGAAAGATGATAGATTCAAGCAATTCTAGCTCAGACTCTGACACAAGCTTGGACTCTAGAGACTCTCTGATTGGTGAGATCCGGATGGGTCACCGGGTGACAGAAAGGATCGTCATAGAGGAGGATCCGGAACCTATTGCCTCATACGTCGTTGAGAAAGACTTCATCGATGATGGCGTCATCGTCGCAGGGAAAGATGAACCCCCACTCCTCCGCACAGAAAAGCCTGACAACAGCGAGACGGGGCCATCCGACAGGGCAGCCACTGATAAGTAGGAGCTGGAGAAGGAGTTCAAACGTATTTACCGCGTGTTGGATGATGTAATGGTCGCCCCTAGTAGAGAATGAGTCTATGACATTCTCCAAGGATCGTGGTACCGTTCCGCTGATGGCGATTACCGAAGGCGGCCTTTGATTTCCAATGCCTGGATATACCAGAGCAATATTGTCTGCATTTGGCCTGGCGCCATATTAGGTTTTTGTAAATATCTCTAGAATAATCAGTTGTGTGCTAGAAATGCATCGGACCTACGGCTTGAATTTTACCGCATACAATCTCTTTGGCTTATACATGATGTCCTACAACAAAAAATACGGTCGGTACATTCTCAATGTACGATCAGGATTTGGGCATATATTCAATCGGTTGCTGGACTCCGAGAAGTGGACAAACCTTTATGTCCAGGTGCTCGGTGACTTCCATTTTGGAGCAATGAAAGAGAAAATCTTGCATGTTCTGACCGAAAGAGGACACCCATGTTGTCACTGCTTATTTGTTGTTTTGTTCCATACTTGTTGCACGTTCCAAATTCCCTCACTCTGTTTTCGATTCCCGCTAACTCTGACGGATCCTCTTCTTTTGCAGTTGTTTCAAAAATTACCCGGAGGCTGAAGAAGCCGTCTTCGGAAGAGCACATCAAAGTCCTCCTAAAGTTGTCCGACAAGGACACACCGAAGCTCTTGGGATACAAACTCACTTGTCACTCCTTTCTTGAAGACAAGAAGAAAAGGCAAAGGAGGCGGCAAGTGGACCATAGTTATTTAAGGTGCGAGGCACATCGAGGCGCAAAGGTCTCGTGGGGTCTATGCATGAGGCGCAACGCAAGGTGCGCGCCTCATCGAAGCAAGATGCAACTAGGCGCAAAAAAATGGCAAAAATAACATTCAACAATATATCAAATAGTAAATGCCAAGACAATGAATTTGAGAGAGTACCACTTAAAAAAGCCACAAAATATTCACAAAATGTTAAATCTATATTACAAAACACAAATGTTTATCCCCTAGACATTCACAGCCGTCCGATTTGATTACGGAAGGCTGAGATTGAAAGCCTCTTAAACACACAAAATTTGAACTACATTCAATGGCTGAGATTGTTTCACATTACGATTTCACGGTTGTAAATAAACGAATACACCAATTCTTAGATCAAACGATACACATGATCATCGTGAAGCTCACGCGATGAACACAAATACCAGAACACAAATATGCATTCATCGTGAATCTCAAACGATCCATCGATCAGAACACTCGATTGATCAGGTACAATCGATCCAACATCCATCGCCCAACCCCCCTAACCCTTCATCCGACTCCCACTCCATAAATCCACCATCGATGAACAAAGGCACAGGCATCCACCATCGATCAACCAGACCACGCAACATAGTCATCCACCATCACGCAACACAAGCACACGCATCCACCATCGATCAACCTTCGTCCTTCTTCTTCACAATCCAGTGAACTCCGTCACATACACCACCTCAAACGTCGTTCACGCTTCAAACGTCGCCATCGTCGCTCACCTTGAATTGTCGATTGATTCTTGATTGTTAGCACCTGAGGCTTTTGTAAGTTTTTTTATTGTCGATTGATTATCGATGAGTATTTTTGTACGTTTAGAATCGCGTTTAGATTCTCGATTTGTATTTTTTTATCAATTGACGTGAATCTCGATTGATTCTCGATTGGTATTTTTGCAGTGTTTACTAATTCGAAACGCTTCTTTTAAATTACGGTGTCTCTATTTTGTTACACTCTTCATTTTCAGTTCTCTTTTTTTTCGAACTTCTGCCTTCAATCGCACTATAGTTGCATAAGTTTTTCGATTGGTATTTTGTATGTTGGCCTAATTGTAGCCACTGTTTTGTCTTCAATCCACTAATATTGATTCTTTTGTTGACCCGATGTTTGTCACTATTTCTTTAGTGTTTTCTGTGTTCTGTAAACATGTTCATTGTTGGCTGTGAAGACGAATCGTGCATAAATTGTGCCTAAATTGTGCCTAAATTGTGCAGATCCCGGACACGACTAAATTGTCGTTTCGAACTTTTCTGTGTTCTGTAAACATGTTCATTGTTGGCTGTGAAGACAAATCGGGCAGACGAATTGTGCATAAATTGTGCCTAAATTGTGCAGATTCCGGACAGGACTAAATTGTAGTTTTGAACTTTTATGTGTTCTGTAAACATGTTCTGTGAAGCTGATTTCTTTTGTTGGATTTGTCTTGATTTCTCAAATCCTTTTTAATAGTTAATAGCAGAGAACATTTTTCCCGCAAATAGTAGAAACCATTTTTTGTTACATTTTTCAATATGCGTAAAAATTCACGTCGGAATGTAGATTTCTTGGCGTGGTATACATAGCGACAATCCACGATGTTTGCAGTGTTTCTGTTTCTCGGCGTGGTATACATAGCAGAGAACATTTTTCAAACGAGAATTGCTTTTTTGTATGAATCGCGTACACTATAATTTCTGTTTGTACACTGCAAGCATATAGTCGCTCACATCAAATGTTTGTTTGTTTGTATGTTTGCAGTGTACAAAGCAACCGACATACAAATTTCTGTTTTACGAAAATGTTACATTGTTTGTTCTAATACACTGTAAAAATACGAAGCAATTTATCACTGATTACTAATACATTGCAAACATACAAATTGTCTTTGTGTTTCAAAAATGTTTCAATCATATTATTGTTAGTTCATGCGTGCCTAGCATTTTGGGGACGGTTCATTGTTTTTGTAATTGCCAAACCAAGTTTTTCTTCTGTTATAGAATAAGTTTGCAGTATACATTCCGACTATTTTCTTCTTCGGTTTCAATGGCCTTTTTGTTTTCTTAGTTGGTTTAATTTCTGGGGAGGGAATGGTTTAATTTCTAGGGCTTGGTTGAATTTCAGGACTGGTAACCATCGTTCTGCAATCCCTTCCGGATGTTTATCTCCACCAACATTCTGCAATCCACTGCCAAAACCCTCCATCTCTTAGGTACAAATTGGTTCTTTGATTTCGTTCTATATATGTTGGTTTTTACGCATACCACGCCGAGAATTTGTTTCTGATGATTGATTGTCCTCTAACTAAAATGGTTTTGAAACACGAACATCAATCATGTATAAGATGTCCAACACACCCCATCTTTGTTTTGAAACTATTTATGACATTAAACTGACCACGAGAACATTGTAATGCTATAAAGTGGTCTATAGAGGTGTGGATATTTTCCGTTATTAAAAATTTAGTGATCCTAACAGATTTCAATGGTTTAATCCCATCGAAAAGACCTCATATTCTTTACATATTTTTTACACAACTTCAATTTATTGTTACATATTTTTCATACCTTACTTCATCTGATTTTTTTGTAAAGCTAGGTATGAAGATATCAAATTCTTGGCCTGTAATCCATTTTAATGGCCACCATGAGAAAATAGAAGAATCATTTGTCGATGTACCATGTACAAGCCCTAAATCAGAAGAATCATTTAGTAGTGACCCGACGAGTGATTTTACAATGTTAAAGCTTGAAGTCATTGAGTTATTTCGGCGTATTAAGAGAGAATATCTCAAGGATTACAGAGTAACTCCAGCTGAAAAAGAAATTGAACTTGCTATAAATAAGTATTCAAAATTAGTGACGCTTAAAGAATTTGAAAAAATTATAGGAAACGAAATAGCAATAGAGATGAGAGAAAAGGATAGTGATTTTGATGATACTATAGGTTTAGGTTACGACTCTTCTTTTTGTACATATAACACTTTTTCAACTTGAAATTTATACTTTTGGTAATTTACATGTTAATTTCAAATTTATATTAATAGTGGTGTGCTTTCATCCTCTTGCGCTAACAGTTGCACAATTTAAATTTGAAATGTAATTTTATTTTATGGGCATATTTTTGTTTTTATTGCATTTTTTATTCGTTCAGTTAAATTCTTTGGTTAATGCATTCTCGATTGCGGTCTCAATTTTGTCGTTCCGCGTCGATGGCAAGGGTTGTATCTTTTTGTGTATATCTTCTAGCATGTTTACAAACTATTTAAACCATTTTTTAATTGTTGGTTTTGATTATTTTTAATAGGTTTGTACCCATGCTGTTACGATATCTGCTACATATTTGGATGTGTTACGCAACTTTGAAACCAAACGTCGTCGAGAGGACTGCGCTGTTGAAATATTTATTGAGTAGAAAAAAGAAGAATGTTGAGTCTTGCAAAACATATGGGGAAAAAATAAGTGAATTTTATCTTATTCGGAAAATAGTACAACTATTATCTCCAAGTTGGAATGGTGTTAAAGAAAAAATTATTAAAACAAATAATATCAAAATCGTTGAAGATTTGTTAAATATATTACTTGCAGTAGAGCGAAAAATTCACCCTCTCGGAATTGAGTTTGAGCAATCTCCAATGTTCCCTACTATTTGTGTGAGAGATCATATTTTACAAAAAGAGGGGGAATTTTATAGACTAAAGAGGCATGGATTTAAGCCAAATATTATAATTTGGTTAAGACTATAGTAAATAATTTACTCTCCACATGGCCTAAAACCATCATTATTCAACAATTAAAACGAAACTTCATGGATATTAGAACATTGGGAGCTATGTTGGAGGAGATTGAAGTTGAACATTAATTATTAACAATAAATTTTTTTTGTTCGTGAATTGTAATATTATTTTATCATTACTTTCATTTTAATTTTCAGGATTGGAATTCAGCTATTAGAGAATGCAATTTTGAAGAAGTTGTTAGACTTCGTCGATAGGAAGAATTGTATTGATACGCATAGGTTTAGGAGAATTATAACAAAAATGTATTAAAAAATATTGTAGTCATTAACAATTTTGTTGTCAATTTAATTAAAAACATTATAATTTGTATTAACAGATATTCTGTAAGTATATTTTTATGTTAATTGCAATTTTTTACGCTCAGTTAAATATTTTGGTTAATGCGTTTTCTCAATTTTGTTAATGTGTTGCACTTTCTATTCTGTCATCACGTACCATCAGCACGGGCTATACCGAAAAAACGGATCGAGTGTTGTCACTCTTAAGTGCCGAAGGAACTACTAACACCCAAAGTTTCGTTGTACCTTTAGGTATTATGTTGCGCTTTCTATTCTGTCGTCACGTGCCAATACTGAAAACACGGATCAAGTGATCTCACTCTTGAGTGCTGAAGGCACGAATGAGTGCCGAAGGCACTACTAACACCCAAAGTTTCTTTGTACCTTTACGTATTGTGTTGCGATTTTGACCTTTGGTGAATAACAATAGACAAACTTGTTCAAAGAAAAAATAGACAAAAACCTTCGACAAAGAATTATTATAACTAAATCATCAAATTCGACATTTAAATAAATTATTCAAAACAATAATGAATTATTTCAATTCTAGCATTGAAATGAGAAGTAAAAACAAAAAACAAACTTACTACTAATCATTGTTATGAAATATACACAAACTTATATTATGAAATATATATCATTCGATATGTGTGTGAGAGAAATCCATTGTGATGTATACAGCCAACAGCCAACAACCATCGTAACGAGACTCTGTGTGAAATCCACTGTGACGAACATAGAGATATTCGAGTGTGTTCGTGTGTGTATATATATACAGATATATACATGTATATATAGGGAATGGTTCCCTTGCCCGACAAATCTTACCAACTTTTTTTACCAATAATAAATACACCTACTTTGGAGGCCCACTGCGATGATCCAACCCGTTAATAATGTTCAAATCGATAAAATATAACACCCTGCAAAAATTCAGTTCAATCAGATATCAGTAAGTCCTTGATCCAAACAGTTCCACAGAAAACTGACAGGAACTGATGTTATGCAAAATTGTTTGGATCAAGGACTTATTGATATCCTATTGAGCTGAATTTTTGCAGGGTGTTATATTTTATTGATTTGAACATTATTAACGGTTTGGATCATCGCAGTGGGCCCCCAAAGTAAATGTATTTATTATTGGTAAAAAAAAGTTGCTATGATTTGTTGGGCAAAACAGTCTAGAAAGATCAAGAGAGGTGATGTGATCATGCGAGGTAGGGAGAAACACATAGAAATCAAGATCGAGAGAGAGGGATGCGGGGCACAGAGAGAAGTCAAGGGAGAAATAGGTACCTTGGTCCGTTGATCGAAGCAGCAGCAAGTAGCACACGAGAAGTCCAGAAAGAGAGAAGACGGGGTCGATCGATCCAAGTTTTAGGGTTTTGAAAGTAAGAATCACGATTTACATTAAAACAAATGAGGTGCGACCTGCGCCTCACCACAAAAATATGTGCCTCTTGCAGGTCGCATCGCCTGCACCCCACGAGGCACACCACACGCGCCTCGCGCCGAGGCGCGCCGAGGCGCACGCCTTTCACATCTATGGTAGGGACTTCAGTTGCTCCTCGGACAGAGGTTGAGGCCGGAGAAGAAGAAAAAGAAGAAGAAGAAGAAGAGTCGCTGAAACATTGTTAAGTTAGGGGTGTATTTGTTATCTTTTTTGTACATAAGGGTAATTGGGCTATAGCCGCCATCATTCTAGCCTCCTTTCCTACAATAGGTGGGGCACCCCCTTCTCCAATGGGATTTCCTCTATTCACAGTGGATTCACCCTCATTCAATTGATTGTTTTGCTCCATTAGTTTCCTGTCAAACACACAAAGAAAACAACCATAGTGGAAACAAGTGCTAGATGCCAAAACTCACGCATTAGTCACACACCTCAATGACCTTACATGCATGACTCGACATCCTATGATCCACTACTTAGCCATTCTTCCAAAACCAACTCCAAACCCTAGTATTTCGTTATACTATGTTTCTCCAATTAACTTTCCAAGACTTCCCATTAGAAGAGAATGTTGATCATGCGTTCTTCCAATTGGATTTCAAGATAAGTCGCAAGGGTGTCGAGAGACACACATAATAGTCACAAAATACTACTACAACTCATCATCTCACTTTCCATCAACTCACACCTCAAGTGCATCACCACTTCCAAACATGGTCCCCTAACACGGAACCTTCAACCTAAGCTCTGATACCAAGTCGTAACATCTCATACTCAATAGACCAAATAAAAATGTGGAATAAAAATTTTCTTTTATAAACCCATAAGGAAAATGTCTCAAGTGATATGTCAATACTAAGACAAGGTTTACTATATCACAATATCTAAATAAAACATCAAGTGCTATCTCAAATCAAGTTACTTCCATAACCAAAATGCTAACACATTCTACTATGATAATATCATCTAACCAAAAGCTAGCAAATCATCTCTCTTCAATCATGCAAACCTCCTCAAACTTTGTAGTGGACCACTAATCCTTGCTTCCTGATTTCCAAGTAAAACAAAGAAACCAGAGTGTGAACATATATATTTCAAGTTCCATATGCAAGACGAGTATAAATTTCAAATGCTTAAAACAACACGAAAAGGAAAGATGCATCTCTTGCAAGAACTCCAATAGAAATCATAGTCAAATCTCTTTCAAAACACATGTACCAATAGGTCCCTTTCCTTTTCAAAACAATGCATCCCATGCATATTCTCATACAAATATACTTGACTGCAACCCATTTTTAAAATATTTGAGCATCACGTGCCCTGAAAATAACTATCGTTATAGGCAATAGTTTGTGCGCCCCGCGCACGGTGCATCCCATGCATAATAACATTTGGGACGTCCCCCGGTACTAATAGAGGTACGAATACACATCACACGTATATTCCGGTACATCACACGCACCGCTTGGATATTCTTTCATGAATGGTCATACGTCCCACGCAAGCCAAAACTCATATATATATATATATATAGATATAGATATAGATATATATCCCTTTCCACATCCTTTTCAAAACCAAGCCCGAAGGCCATTTCTTTCCAAAACCATGCTCGTGGGTCAATTCTTTCCAAAACTATTCATATGCATTACAAAATGCAAACATGGCAATGCAACTTTCCACCATGTACAATTACTAAAAACAAGTAAAATGCACATGCAATGTACAATTGAAATACTACGTTCTTACACTCACCGATACCGTTTAGGTGAGTACTCTCTTATTCTTTTCCGGAGTTTCTCGATTTTCCACAATCATCCCTGTAAAACCATCCAACAAAATCAGTCCATAATATAGAAATTGGACAACTAATAACATGCATGACAATGTATACCATTATACTCTAAGGATCTCACAAAACCTTACACTATCATGCACACACATACTACAAATTTACATACACATAACCATCTACATGAAATCCTTTGGTAACCACCTATCTAACATCATACCAAGACCTACTAAATCCATAGAACCACAAAAATCATGAATATGTTAAACCATAGGGCATCCCCTAAACAATCCCTTAGGATTTCCTCCCTACAACCAAATTCCCCTTTACTACCACTTGTAGATCAAGACATTGGGAGCACTTATATGAACATGAAATTTCCATACTCTAATCCTTCAACAAAAACAGGAAATTCACACATACTTCCTTAGGAATTTTTGATGAAAATTAAGTACACATGCTTATACATGCCAACATACAACAACCCTTCTCCAAGGATTCATCCCTAAAACATAAATCCTTAACCAAACTTGAACAATCTATTCTCTACACAAAACAGGAAATTCAAAAGGAAAAACTCAAAAGAATAAGAGGGTTAGAACACTTACAAGATGTTACAATGATCCCTCAAGAGATCACACACTTTCTTCTCCAAAGATCCCTTAAATAGCTTCTCAACTTCTATGGAGAATTCTCTCTCTCTCTCTCTCTCTCTCTCTCTCT
>NMUG010002079.1:0-16566 GCA_002855965.1 Monotropa hypopitys | reverse complement strand
TTTGCAACAGTAATCGTATAATGATATTACTATAATTTGAAATTTGAATTTAATTAGTAACTGTAGAAAGGTGTTACCAAAAATTTGAATTTTGAAATTAAAATAGTAATCGTAGAAAGATATTACTGTAAATTAAACTTTGAAAATAGTTAGTAACCGTAGAAAGGAGTTACCGAAATTTTGAATTTTGGATTTGAAATGGTAAACATGACACGTCGACAATGACAGTTAATAGTGGCATGATAAGTGGACAACCAGTCTATGCCCAGAATAAGATCAAATCCCGACATAGCCAAAACTATAAAGTCACAAATGAATAGCTGATCCTCGATAGTGAGGTGGAAACCATGAACAACACGATCCAAATGAAATCTACAACCAACGGGAGTCTCTACCATCATGGGGGAGGTCAAAACTTCTAACCTCAAACCCAACATGGATGCAAATGATGCAACAAGGAAAGAATCAGATGCTCCAGAATCAATCAACACATCAAACGAACCATAAACAAGAAATGTACCTCGCACCACAGAAGTGTCAGGATCCTGTTGTTCTACAGGAGGAGGGACCAAATGGATAGTGTAGGCTCTACCCAGAGTGAACTGACCGCAGCCCTGGAACCTCAGTGTCCTGACGACTGACCAGGAACTGAAGTACTGGCATGACCACTCTAGAGCCCTAGTCTGATAAAGCCGAACCAATCTACATGTGCTGCCCTGGACGAGCCTGCTACACAGAACCCGTCTCACTCCTATCAACAGCCTTAGTGGGGCACCCTATGGAGATGTCCAGATTGGCCACAATCAGAGCAAATCAACTGGGGGCACTCGGTGCGATAGTGTCCCGGCTGATGACAACGGTGGAAAACCGTAACACCCATCTCAAATTGTAATTATATTTAATCGATTAATAAATATTAATGAAAAATAAAGTGAAGGAAAATAATATTTTGGGTGGTTAGAAGAGCTTTTAATTAATTAGTAAAGGTTTAAACAACTAAGTAATATATATATATATATGCTTAAGTGTTGGAATTTAGGGGAATGGTAGGCAGGGAAATTAGAATGTTATAAGGGGGACAAAAGGGTCTTTGGGATATAAAATCTGTATTAGGGTTATGAGGGAGACTAATCTCTCATTATTCCTAACCTAAGTGCATTCTACAGTGATTAGAGAGAAAGAGGAAGAGGAGGCTAGGGTTTGTGGCTTGAGGGAGGAGATCGACGGATCGTTTGAAGAAAAATTCTTCTACAAATTCGTTCCTAACGCAAGTAAGTTGATTTCTACCGTTTTAGATTTTTGATTTCGTTCATGATTAAGGGTGGATTAAGGATTTTAAAGTTAATCTCGTTTTTGGAGCAATTCCTAGATCTAGGTGGTTTTTGGGTGAAATTGGTGGTGTTTGAGTGTTGTATAGAACCCCAAAATCAAGTATGTTGTGTAGCAACAAGTCTAGAACACTTGTGTTGGGCTAATTTTGTATGCTTGGAGGTTAGATCGATGGATTTGAAGAAGATTTGTCAAAAATGTTTTCTGCAAAAAAAATCGATTTCTGAACAAGGGGTACCGGTCCCCGTAGTAGTGGGGTACCGGTCCCCGCTGAGCAGTTTTTCTAGGAAGTGGGACGGGTACCGGTCCCTTGATAAGGCGGGTACCGGTCCCCGTTAGGCAGTGTGGTGTGAAAGGTTGGGGGTACCGGTCCCCATCGAGTAGTTTGTTGAGGAAGGGACGGGTACCTATCCCCGGAATAGTGGGGTACCGGTCCCCGCTGGGTTGTTTTGGTAGTTTTTGAGGGGTGTCTCGGTGGTTCGGGGTGTGTCTTCGGAAGTGTCCGAGAGGTATTAGGGACTATTTTGGAGACTCTAATGAGCAGTTTAAGATAAATAATTCTATTTATGAAGTAAAACCTTACCGGATATGGTTTTAACATATCATTATCGATTCAGGTGAGGAGCCGGGACCTTCCAAGGCTACGAAGTAAATATTATCGTGATTCTCGCACATAAGGTGAATGTGTAGATATCTTTTAAATATGTGCTTGTTATTATGAGAGTTCTATGGAATTGTGATACTATGTATACGCAATGATTCATGTTTTATTAGTTTTCATTGACTGCATGCATACATGAATTTGGTGGAATATGCTATCGTATAGTGATGCATGATATGAGATGATACATGAATGATGTTGTTTAAAATGGATATGCTCAGCTTATATTCAATTTGGTTGATCTTGTATACATGTGCCATCTAGCTACATGGAATGTGGAAAACAATGTGGGTAGCTACAATCTTTTAAACTGTATAGAATTTCAATACCATATTAAACATGGGAATTGAATGTGTTGGAATGGTGTTACCTGGGCAAGCCGTTAGTCAGCTTTTGAATGCCAGGTATGGGCTTCATGAATAAGCCTAGATAAGTTATGTGTTTAAAACACAAGTTAGTCCTGGAACTCAACAGGTTAGTCCTGGAATCCAATGGGTTAGTCTTGTAACGTTGGTAACAAAACGTCATTTATTTATGCAAAGCCATATTTGGTTGGCGCAGGTTAGTCCTGGAATCCAGTGGGTTAGTCCTGTAACACTGGCATCAAAATGGCAAGGAGATATAATAAAAATATTAAATTAATGGAAGATGTAAAGGAACTGTACATTTCACTTATTAATTGTGATTGTGACTATCATCACATTGTATGTGGACTACTTGAGGAGTAAATCACAACTCCTACGTTTATTGTCTCTTCTCGTGAAATTTCATATGTAACTTTCACATATTTATTTGATATCTGACACTCCTGGATTTGTTTGTCTCTCTCTTTATTTGGCATTCATATCCAGATCTTGGAGCATAGCGGTTCATTACAAGCCAGGTCCAGATGTGCTAAGTGGAGTCTAGCCAGTTAGAGATGCTAGCGGTTTGGGGAAAATAATGTCCTCCTTCTCTTTTACTAGTAAAGGTGGTAGTTGGTTGTGAGACCTTATTTTGTCTCTTTGGACTACAGTTGTGTGAGTTTATGTTTGACCACGTTTGGGTCTTGTTGGTACTTGACTTTTGAGACTAGTTACCTTGGGGTTTTATTTACTTTATCTTCCGTGGTTGCGCATTAGATATGTTTTAAAATTTTATTGGAGCCATTTTGTAGATATTTACTGTGTGTGTGATGATATTAAGTAGCGACACGTGTCCAGATCCTCTTTGTTTGTATAGTTTTTGGGTCGGGTCATCACAACTTGGTATCAGAGCTGTAGGTTTGTAAGATCCTTGGAATAGGTATGATTTAGAGTGAAAAGTCTCTTGAGGTGAGAGTTAGAGTGGGTTAGTTGTCATGTCTTTCCGAAATTATTGTGTGTGTTACTTTGACACTCGATGAGCTACCTTGAAATCTGGTTTGAAAAATGCCTGATCAACGTATTTCCAAATGAGAAGTCTTGGGAAGTTAGTCGGAAAATCACAATGCATTGGAATCTGAGTCTAGGCCTGTGTGTAGGGACATGGCTTGTGAATGAACCATAGGGTGTCAGATGTGGGTGCATGATATCATATGATATTTCTTGGTATTGTGAGTTTTGATACTAAGTATTGTGATGATAATGTGAACTTCGATATGTGGAAAGACTTGCTATTGAGCATGTGGAGGATGCTGCTTCAACTAGTCCTACCGAGGGAGAGGTAAATCAACCTCCGGCACCGGTGAATCCTCCGGTTATGACGAATGCAGAGAGAGTAGAGGCTGCTATGGCCCAGTTTTTGGAGAATCAGGCTGCATTCATGCAGTGGCAGCAGAACCAGCAGGCGTGTGCGGCCGCCACAAATGTACTTGATCATTTTCGACGCCTCTGTCCGGTGGAATTTGAGGGAACAATATCTCCCTCAGCGGAAGAAGCATGGTTGAGAGGGTATTCTCTACTATGGGTGTACCTGAGGCTCAGAAAGTAAATATGGCTACCTTCAACTTAAAGGGAGAAGCTTTGTTTTGGTGGGAAGCATACAACAGGCAGGTGACGATGCCAGTTATTCGGGAAGTGGCTGTAGCTCCTCGTGTGGTGACCTGGGAGCTGTTTGTGAAAGGCTTCAATGACCAATATTGTCCAGCGACATACCACTTGGATCAGGAGAATGCTTTTCTCTACTTGAAGCAAGGGTCTATGTCTGTGACAGAATACGAGGCGAAGTTTGCATCATCATCTCGTTTTGCTGTGGAATTGGTGAGTACGGACGAACGGCGTTGTCAACGTTTTAAACATGGTTTGAATGCCAATGTTGCTACTAGACTGACTTCTTTCAGAGAGAGGGATTATGCTGATCTTGTGGAAATGGCTAGGAAGATTGGCAGAGATGTGGATGATATGATGGAACACTGGGCGAAGAAAAGCAAATCGGAAGAGAAGTGGTCTGGTAGAACCACTAGTGAGAGTGGTGTTTCTAAAGGTGGACATAACAAATCCTTTGTAAAGAAGAATTTTGGTGGGTCCATGTCAGGCAGCACTTGGAACAAGCGTGGTGGTGACAATCAGTCAGTGGCTAGCGGACCTAGTGATGACCGGCGATGCTTTCAATGTGGTGAAGTGTGTCATTTGGCTAGGGACTGTCCGAGTAAGGGTTATGGTCCACCGAATTTTGAATGCTATTCTTGTGGGGAGCAAGGGCATAAGGCTCCACAGTGTCCAAGACAGAACAGACCGGCAGCTTCGTCTGTGGGAAATGCACCGGTGGGTACCGGTAAGGGTACCATCACAAATACTATGCTCGTAAATTGCTTGATTCAGGTGCTAATCATTCTTTTGTGTCGACATATTTTAGTAGTATGTTGGGCAAGACTTTAGTTTCGTTATCTAGTTCCCTGGCGATTTCAACTCCAATGGGTGAAACTATTATTGTGGGGTTGTGTTACCGGAATTGCGAGTTTGTGGTTGGGGAGAAATCTTTCTTTGTGGATTTGGTTCCTATACCGATGTTAGATTTTGATGTCATCTTGGGGATGGACTTTTTGTCATCCCATTATGCCGTGATTAATTGTCTTTGTAAGGAGGTTGTGTTTAAAATTCCGGGTGAAGAGGAAGTGAAGATTTTTGGAGAGAAAGTTGTGGGTAAGATCCAACTTATATTATGTATTGATGCTAGAACCTTATTGAGTAAGGGATGTCAGGGGTATTTGGCTCATGTAGTAGATACCCAGAAATTAGAAGTGTGTATAGCTGATATTCCGATAGTGCGGGAATTTGAAGATGTGTTTCCGGATGAATTACCAGGGATTGTGCCGGATAGGGAAATAGAGTTCACCGTAGAGTTAGCGCCTGGGGCTAGTTCGATTTCCATTGCGCCATATAGACTGGCACAGACTGAACTGTATGAACTTAAGGTGCAACTGAAAGATTATCTTGAGAAGGGTTTTATTCAACCCAGTATGTCTCCGTGGCGTGTACCTGTCCTGTTTGTGAAAAAGAAGGATGGATCTATGAGAATGTGCATAGGTTACCGTCAGTTGAATAGGGTGACGATGAGGAATAAATATCATCTACCTAGAATTGATGACCTATTTGATCAATTGCAAGGGGCAACAGTGTTTTCGAAAATTGACTTGAGGTCGGGATACCACCAGTTGAAAATCAGAGATAGTGATGTACCTAAGTCAGCTTTTCGAACCCGATATGGTCACTTCGAGTTTCTGGTTATGCCTTTTGAGCTCACAAATGCTCCAGTCATATTCATGGATTTGATGAATCAGGTTTTTCAACCTTATCTTGATTCTTTTGTTGTGGTCTTCATTGACGACATCCTTGTGTATTCTCGTAATAAAGAGGAGCATGAACAACACTTGAGAGTTATGCTTCAGACGTTGCGGGAAAAATAGTTGTTCAAAAAATTCAATAAATGTGAGTTCTGGTTGAGCAATGTGGTATTCTTGGGTCATGTTATTTCCAGTGATGGAATTCGTGTGGATCCGAAGAAGGTGGAAGCTGTGGTAAGTTGGGAGCGGCCAACCAATGTGTCAGAGATTCGGAGTTTCTTGGGCTTGGCTAGTTATTATCGTCGTTTCATTCAGGGATTTTTTGCTATAGCCTTGCCGATGACGAAATTAATCCGGAAGAATGTAAAGTTTGTTTGGTCAGAAGAGTGTGAGAATAGCTTCCGTATCCTGAAGGAGAAGCTTGTATCTGCACTGGTATTATCGGTTCCAGAGGAAACTAATGACATGGTGATTTATAGTGATGCTTCATTGCGTGGACTGGGTTGTGTGTTGATGCAGAGGGGTAAAGTCATTGCTTATGCCTATTGTCAGTTGAAGCCTAATGAGTTGAATTGTCCTGTTCATGATTTGGAATTGGCTGCGGTGGTTTTAGCATTGAAGCAATGGCGTCATTATCTCTATGGGGTGACTTGTCAGATCTATTCCGACCATCAGAGTCTCAAGTATTTGTTCACTCAAAAAGAACTAAATTTAAGACAACGAAGGTGGATGGAACTTATCAAGGACTACGACTGTTCAATTCACTAACATCCGAGAAAAGCCAATGTGGTGGCTGACACGTTGAGTCGAAAATTGGCCGAGAGTTTATTATGTGTCAGATGTGCACGGATTGAGAATTTTCGCGAAGTGAAGAAATTGAATGCTGAGTTCGTCATTGGTGACAGTGATGCGATTTTGGCTCGCTTCTTGGTACGTCCAACTTTTGTGGATCAAATTCGGGTAAGCCAAGATTCTGATGATACTCTAAAGAAGGTGAGGGAGCAAGTGCTTAATGAGGAGCAGAGTGAGTTTAAAATACGGGATGATGGTATGTTGGTGTTTGGGACGAGAATGTGTGTCCCAGACAATGTTGATTTGAAGAAGAGCATTTTGGAAGAAGCTCATTGTTCGGCCTATGCCATGCATCCGGGTGGCAATAAGCTTTATAGAAATTTGAGAGAGAACTTTTGGTGGAAGGGGATGAAGAGAGATATTGTTGAATGTGTGGCTAAATGTTTGACTTGTCAAAGGGTAAAGGTTGAACATCAAAGACCTGCGGGGTTACTTCAGAATTTACCTATACCCTAATGGAAGTGGGAACATGTTACAATGGACTTTGTGGTGGGATTACCGCTTTGTAGTAAGGGGTGTGATTCTATTTGGGTAATAGTGGATCGGTTGACGAAATCGGATCACTTTTTACCGGTACGTATCACTTACTCAATGATAGATATGCCAAATTATACATTGAAGAGATTGTGCGATTGCATGGGGTGCCCGTGTCCATTGTGAGTGACAGGGATCCAAAATTTTCATCCAGATTTTGGCACAGCTTGCAGCAGGAATTGGGAACTTCTTTGAATTTCAGTACGGCTTTCCATCCTCAAACTGATGGGCAGTCGGAAAGAACTATTCAGAGCTTAGAAGATATGTTGAGGGGTTGTGTGCTGGATTTTCGGGGGAAATGGGATGATTATCTGCCATTGATCGAATTCGCGTACAATAACAGTTTTTAGTCTAGTATTGGGATGGCTCCTTATGAGGCTCTGTATGGGAGGCGATGCCGTACACCTATTTGTTGGAGTGAAGTTGGGGAACGCCACTTATTGGGTTCAGAATTAATCCAGCAGTCAGCAGATGGAGTGAGATTGATTCGAGAGAGACTGAAGATTGCCCAACTAAGTAATTTACATATATATATATATGCTTAAGTGTTGGAATTTAGGGGAATGGTAGGCAAGGGAAATTAGAATGTTATAAGAGGGGCAAAGGGTCTTTGGGATATAAAATATGTATTAGGGTTATGAGGGAGACTAATCTCCCATTATTCCTAACCTAAGTGCACTCTAGAGTGATTAGAGAGAAAGAGGAAGAGGAGGCTAGGGTTTGTGGCTTGAGGGAGGAGATCGGTGGATCGTTTGAAAAAAAATTCTTCTACAACTTCGTTCCTAACGCAAGTAAGTTGATTTCTACCGTTTTAGATTTTTGATTTCGTTCATGATTAAGGGTGTGTTGATACCCAAATTTTGGCTTGGCCCCCGCAAGTTCAGAAATCAGCAAAACGATCTTTTTCAGTATCCGTACGTACATACGGAATGTTCAGACTCACCGCGAACAGCTCCGATGTCAGTCCAAATTCTTGAAACGACAAAACTGCAACGATAAAGTGTTGAGGAACATTTACCCAGCTCAGAATTTTATTCCGATGTATCAACCAGAACAAATTTCAAACGGACGGCACTGAAACCGCATCCGAATCGGCAAACGGGCCAGCACACTTAGAATCCTACACGAATGTCCGAAATTTTTCTTCTGAGGAGAATATCGAAGACAATCACATCACAGAGAACCCGGTATAAAAACTGACTTCATCCGATCCAACACCGGAATTCAGTTGAGGATAAACGCCAATTCTTTCAGATTTCCATGCAGCGGTCAGCCGGCCTCGGAAATCAACGGACGTATTTTGCACGGACCTCATCTTCAAAATCTGACATTCCCTACGGAACAGATTTTCTGGAAGTTTAGCAGCCCAGGAGGTGCACCAACCTCTTTTCATTTCAGTCAGAGTATTAGAGCCGTATTTCAGGGTTTTGCCGGAAAGTGTCCGAATCAAGCCCATGATATTTTCTATATTCGTGATCCAACACAGCGATCATGAATATCAAATTTAAAATGTTAAAGTCAAAGTTCTCCGAGGGGACGGTAAAGAGTAAACAGAAGCTTCGGACCAAGATCAGAACTCCGGGATACTTTTTCAATTTTAAATGTATTTTATTTTATTTTTAATTAATTTTTCGTCAAAGATAAGCTCAAACCGACCTTAGGAACCTTCCAAAATATCTCCCCAACACGTGGCTGGCCAGCCACGCGTTTTGGGAGATTTTTCCACAATGTCGCAACTATAGTTGCGACATTAATCAATATATATAGCAAACCTTAGAAACCAAAATCTAGACCGAATAACTTCATTCCAAGTCCATTTCAACTTCAGATACCAAAGTCTCCGGACATTTTCTCTCAAATCTCTTCTAAAAACTACCCAAACTTCGACCAAAAATTCGAGAAACCAAAATCCAACCAAGAACAAGCCTCGTTCTTGAAGTATTCTCGAGCTTATCTTTCTTCGTTAAATTAATTTGCCTCTTGCTTTCGGGAGACTCTTGATAGTCTTCTAATTAATAGTTCGGTACTAGTCTTTCGGCCGCGTCCGATACTATACCCTACTATGTTTTAAAGAAGCTATCTACAGAAGTCGTCTCCCCGATTTGTACAGATCCAATTAATATATTTGCCGAGATTTTTTTATACTTGTGTTTTATCGCTTTCAAAACCCATACCTGTCTAAAAAATTCGTTATTTTATGTCTTTCTCCTCGTTAGAATTCGGCACATGCTTGGCTATGCCGGCTCCGCTGTCGCGTACGATGAAAACATAAAGACGTCTTCGCCCTAAAATATCTTATCAATTGCTGCCGTCTAGCTCGGAATATATCCAGCTCGGTTATATATGATATCTTATCAACTGTTGCCGTCTAGCTCGGAATATATCCAGCTCGGTTATATATGATACCTTATCAATTGTTGTCGTCTAGCTCGGAATATATCCAGCTCGATTATATATATACTTGTCGTCTAGCTCGGACTATATCCAGCTCGGTTTATATATATGATATCTTATACCCCCTGTCCATACATATTACAGCATATCCATTATATCTCTCTTCAGCGATTAACTTTCGCTTTCCCCCAAAATACTTTCAAACAAAATAAAAAACCGGTATTCGATGTCTGAAGTGAAAGCTTGCAGTAGCTGTCAGAATCGGATCGAAGGAATGTCTTGTGACTCGGATCATTTCCAGAGCACTCGATATCCCGGGAGGATTTTTCTCACTTAAAGAAAGTAAAAATCCCCTCCCCCAATTTTCAAAACCCAGTCGAAGCTCTGTCCGATTGGTAAAAACAATTCTTCTTCCAAAGCCCGGTTAAAATATATTCCGGAAATTTTCACAGAAAACATTTTTCCGGTCGAAGCTCTGTCCGACTGAAAAATACAAAACACTTTAAAATTTAAAAACAAATTCCTCGACCCGATGTGTGAAGTGAAAGCTTGTAGTAGCTGTCAGAATCGGATCACTGGAATGCCTCGTGACTCGGGTCATGCCGGTTCACTTGATATTCTTTGGAATTTTCTAAACCAAAAATATCTCATCTTTTTCAGAAAACGGTCGAAGTACTGTCCGACCTATTTCAAAACATTCCTATCCAAAAAACAGTCGAAGCTCTGTCCGACTAAAAATCGATTTCAAACGCGGTCAGAATTCTGTCCGATCGTAGAAAAATATCTTTCAAGGATTTTTAGCCGAAGTTCTGTCCGGCTAAAATCCAAAATAGATTTCAAGGAACAGTCGAAGTTCCGTCCGACTGCCTAAAAACAAAAATGACTTTTTTTAGTTAGAATTCAGTCCAATTACTAAAAATCGTTTTCCAACATTTAGCCGAAGTTCCGTCCGGCTCAGAATAAATTTTCAAAATGTAGTCGAGGTTTTGTCCGACTGTCGCAAATAAAACTAAATTAACAAAACAAAATCATTTTCTAAACACAGTCAGAATTCTGTCCGAGTGTAGAAAATCATTTTTCGCCGAAGTTCTGTCCGACTCAAAATTTTACTTTCAAAACACGCCGAAGTTCTGTCCGGCTTAAAATTTAGTTTTCAAAAATACGTCGAAGTTCTGCCCGACTATTTTAAAATCATTTTCCAAACGCGGTCGAAATTCTGTTCGGCCGCAAAAAACCATTTTTCGCCGAAGTTCTGTCCGTCTCAAAAATATCCTTTTTCATCGAAACCGGGTCAAAAGTGACCCGTATCTCTTTCAAAAATTCCCCCTTTCCGAAACCGGACCGAAATCTGCTCGTCAACAACTATATCTCGGAGTCTTTCTATTCAATTCATTTCATTCATAAATCATTAATAATTTCATATTTGTCTTAGCCGAGGAAACGATCGATTTCGATTCGAAAAGAGATTTATTTCTGAAAAAGAAGTACCGAAAGGGCGAGTGGGGTGCCTAACACCTTCCTCATTCGTAATTTAATCCCCGAACTCGAATTTCTGGTTTTGTAGACACCTTTCCAAAATAAAAAGACATTTTTCTAAAACAAAATGACAGCTTTTTACAACAAAAATTCCGGTGACTTGGTACACCACAGCTCAATACCAAGTGGCGACTCCGAAAATTTGAAATCGGCATACTCAGGCCACCATCCATTTTCAAACAAACCCCCATATTTTTAAATCAAATCCATCAGCGTATCTTTTTTCGTCCCGGAAAATGCCTCCCGCCAGACGGGGGACGAGGGAAGGACGGAAAAATTTCCCAGCGCGACAGCTGGCGACTCCGCTGGGGACTTAGAGGATTTTGGCTTGCGAAACCTTTTTCAAAAATAAATCTTTTCCAGAACTTCGAAATCTATCAATTCTCGGCTTATTGTTATTACTAATTTGCATCGTGTTTATTTGTTTTCAGGAAAAGATTACAGGGCGCGTTGCTAAAATAATCAGGTTCTGCGTAGATAAAAATTGTTGCGCTGAAATTATTTTCTTTTTCTGCTTATATCTTACTTGTTGATATAACTGCAAAAAGGATTTTCCCTCGTTTTCAAAAAAAAAATTTACATTGCATAAGTACGTTTTTCATACATCATTTGCATCATCTCCTGTTTTGGGTGGAGGTCATTATCGCCCAAAATGGACGAGTCCCTATCAACCTTTCGAGGGTCCAACAGTAACCGTCGGCACCTGTGGAGGTCCGACGCAGAAATGAGGCACTCCAACCAAATCACCGACTCTACGATGGTACCCTCATGGGGCCGGAGGTCTGAAGATTTGGGAACCATTAAACTTTTTCAGCCAAACATAGGCACATGCTGCATATAGTCAACCAATTATTGAGTCAAGCCAAAACTCTATCTACTATTTTAGGGCAATCAGTACATTTTCGAGGGAAATCCTTATATTCATGCTTGCTAAACACCCAAAAGTTTTCAACATGCATTAGAGTCTGTAGGGATGTTGGTAGAGATAGACTATGGACTTATCATTTTTCAAACAAAATAACCAAGTAAATTTACTAAAATCCGAGGATCCCTCCAGACTTCATGTCCGAGGCATGTCTCGAATTTTTAAAATTTATAAGGAAGTCCATATGTCTCCAACTATCCCAAAGACCTTCTTCTTTCAGCACATATATCTGCTAGACTTCATAAAATCGTCGGCGTCTCTAAGGATATTGGTCAAAAGTAGATTGCGGACTTGTCATTTGTAAAAATCTCCCAAGAATTTACAAATCCAAGATTTCCTCCAGACTTCATGTCCGAGGAATTTCTTGAATTTTAATCTCAAAGGAAGTCCGTATATCTCCCAATACCCTCAAAGACACTTTCTTTACATACTGATTCAAACGCAGTGTTACCACACAGGTACAGACACTATATGTCCGGATCTGTCTCGCAAAAGAACCATCAAATCTTTCCGCCTAAGAAATGGCCAGAAGACAATTTTGTCCACAGTGCGGTAACGAGCCAGATTCTGCCTTCTGGGGTGATTTCGAGGCACTCCAAAAGGAAAATCAGGACCTCCAAGTTACCAACCGGGCTTTTCTCAGCCAGCTTGTTCAATCGCAAGCTCCTACGTCGCAATCCTTTGCTGGAAATAGGGATGTATATTCCCCGTCATCTTCAAATCCATCCCAAAGCCACGATGGGTCATTCCGTGCACGCTCGCCATATCAAACGCCTATGAACCCAGGCCAATATAGCATTCCCTCTTACCAACAGATGTAAAGTCAGCATCTCAAGCCACATAAGATTTCTCTCCCGGGGGTAGCAAGAGCCCCTCACCCGAGCCGTAGCTTCACTCCATTGGCAATCCCAATGTCAGAGGTGCTATCCTTTTTAAGCTCTTCAGGGCACCTGGACCTCGTTCTTTCACGTCCCCTACCAAATCCTCTCCCAGCACATTTTCGGACGGATTTACGATGCGCCTTTCACTCCAATCAGATGGGCCATACCGTTGAAAATTGTCGGACGCTTAAACATAAGGTGCAAGACCTTATCGACGCCGGGATCATGGACTCGGTGGAGGCTAACGCACCCTCTGACGCCACAACGGCAACTACAAGTCTCGAAGACTTCCCGTTCATGGCTACGTCCAAAGAAGAACAGGGGGATCTCGAGGAGGATTTACTTGAATGACTGGTATGCCGACGTCATCCATCCTCCATCACCAAAAACTGGACGGTCCGCCCGTTTCCCAAGCCCGCGTCTCCTGATAAACCGCGGCAGTCTATGTTTACTGTTTATTTTATGTTTCGTTTTCTGTTACGGAATGTAGATAAAACGCAACTTTTGTGCGATATGTGTTCTTTTATCTTGTTACATCTAATGTCAAGAAAAGCTTCATATATTCTGCCCATTTGTCTTCTCTGATAATACAAAATACAAATACCCAAATTTCAAAAAAATACACGCCTTAAGTTCATCCTTTTACATTTTCAAACAAATTTTAACATATTGAGAGTAAGACTTCTAAAAACGAATCGGATTAGGATCTGATTAGAAGCCATACCAATAGTCGAAGACAGAAGGCGTCAAGCCCAAGGAGATCCATCTCACCTACACCTCTGAGCCATCAAAGTTGGCTATCGGACATTCATATGAATTCATACTAGGGCAATGCAGTGTTCCCCCCAATTTCTAGAAACAAAGAAAACATGAATCCTGTCACTTCAAGGTCGGATGAGTGAGCTAGAGGAGAAAAGACTATCAGTAGTCTTTCATTCTCAGTGCTACCAACGGAGAATCTCTAAAAGTTTCAATAAGCATGTGCGACCGAGAATCTTCCAAGCAGGCGACCTGGTCCTGAAGCGAATTCTCCCTGTACAAGAAGAAGCCAAAGGGAAATTCTCCCCCAATCATCAAGAAATTCGCATCATATCCGAAGTACTGTCAGGTGGAGCCATCATCCTATCAGATATGGATGGACCCGAGTTCCCTCTTCCTCTTAAATCTGACATGTTGAAACGTTACTATGTCAAAATTAGTAATATCTGTTTCAAATGCAATGATTAAGTTCTGACTCCGATTAAAACATCATCTCCTTGACGATTGATCCGGTGAAATTTGAGTGTAGTAGCACATCCACTCTCTCTTTCGAGGCTTCAATATAAATTTCCTTTTCTCCTCTTATCTAACAAGAGCGATTCAAAAACATATATATGTCATCATCATGAGTATACGATGATCAAAAAAAATATCGCCACCCCCTTTATGTAACACTCCGAAAATTTTATTGAATCCTAAAGTGATTATTTTAAATCCATAAATCGACATTGGCCTCATGATCGTGATTTTCCCTTCGTTGGCATGTAATTCGTTCGGTTGCGATTCGTCCGCCTCGTTTGCAAGTAAGTATTCGATCGTTTTATTCATTGTGATTCCTTCGGAAGGCCGTGGTATGACTTTTGGGAATCAAGGAAGGATGACCAACCATGGGGAAGTGATCTTGGAAGTGTCATGAAGCAGCCAGTTAAGTTTCAGCTCAATCTGGGCACTTTTTATTCTCCCCTTCCGGACAGAGAAAATTGAAGTTCCGGACAGAGGGATTTCCTGCACATGGTTCGATTGCAAATGGCCTAGTCCGGACGGTGGAAGGTCCCGTCCTGAACAAGTGGTGTCCCCGTCCGGACGGGGAAGAGGGCTGTTCCGGATGGAGGATTCTGCTGCGTTCCTCTCTGCAGAATAAGGCTTGGTCCGGACGGAGAAGGTCCCGTCCAGACGGGAAGGCTCTGAAATGCGCGAAATGTTATGTTTTGAGGGTTTAAATGTGGCCCAACACCTTTTTGTCTCTCATTTGAGTCCGCCCCTACCTCTCTCTAACCCTAAAACCCTCTCTCCCTCTTACTTATCTCTTCAATATCTCTCCATCCATCAAGATCCAAGGGTTTTACCCTTCAATAACATTGAAGAGCTCGACGAGGGCTTCGCGCCTATGATCTCGGATCATTCCGATTTGGTAAGTCTTCTTCTTCTACCTCAAACCCTAGATTCTATTTTTGCTCTCCTCTATGTTTAGCTAATGGTTGAACCTTGTAGGTCTCGGTGAGAGCTTCGTTGCGGCGGGTTCGGTTCGTGTTGGGTGTTTTCCGGCGATTGCTCCGGCGACCTCTCCGGCGAGTTTCCGACGACGCTCCGGTGGGTAAACTCATGTGTGGATGTCAATAGTATTCTTGTTCATCGTGAATTGTATCGATCCCTTAACCCATGCTAGGTGTCGCACTTGATTTCATATGCCGTAGCGTGTGGTTCAATTGTGTTTGAGGTGACTTGAATTGGGTTAAATTGTAGTCTTAGGATCGATTGTGATTCACTTGTGTGCCGAGTAGTAATCGTTGAGTTGTGTAGGGGCCTTTGGAGTCGATGGCCGCTAGGTGTTCGACAAAATGCTTGAATGAGCTTTGGTGTCGTTTTGGGGCAATTTGAGTTGATTGGGTTGTTATAGGACCCTTGTAGTTGCCCGGTTGGTCTTTAGGATCTCCTTTGGATTAGTATTGATCCTTGAATCATTCTTGGTGTTGGTTGTTGATAAGTGGGTGAATGTGAATATTGTGATATTGGGCGTCGTTGGGTTTCTCCTTGAACGTTGTTATACCGAGTCCTTGACTTGTTAGTAGGTTGCCCTTGGGTGTGGAACCTTGTTGAATTGTGGAAACCTAATAATGAACGCAATGAACTTAATGAACGGCAAATACGGAGATGTATCCTACGAGGACCACTCCGTGGAAATCTTGAATCATTCACGTAAATCCCACGTAATGGAACATCAATAATCATGTGAGTATATGAGGGTGTTGTGGATTGATGTCGTAGGGAGGGTACCATTCAAGGGATTGGGAGGAGTGCATGCCCCAACCCTTGAGATTGTTATTTGGATGTGAACGTTGTCCTGTGACCCTTGCCCTTGTGTTATGGAGGGGTAAGGACAAGTTCGGTTATGTCCCGAGACCCAGCCCTTGCGTGTGGTGGTAGGACTTATGTGATAAATGGTACCCATCTGGGTTTAGGATGTGAATGCCCTACCCGCATTACGACCCCGAGTTAAGGATGTGTTTGCCCTTCTCGGTTGATATTGCATGTGTGATGCCCGTCGTGACCCATTGAGCCGCCAAGTGGGAATAGTCGTGTTGAGGGCTCGATGATAGTCTTGTGTCACCTCTTTGTGTCGCCAAGGGGGATGTTGGTCGAGACGATTGCGGTGTCCCGTGACCTAGCCCTTGTGTGTGGTAGGTAGGACCTAGTGCGACCTCCTAGTACGTGACTCACATTCGATGTGGGAAGAGTCGGAATGGATGGCTTGAGCTCCATTGTTCTTCAAGTGGAGACAATTGTTGATAATAAATGAATGATGGAAAATCTACCTCTTTAACTCAAACATATCTCCAAGATGACAATACCTGAATCTATAACAATAATGGGATGGTGGGTGGAGTTGGTGTTGAGATAGTGGTTATGGTTGGGTTATTCTTTGAGGGTTTGTGGGTGTTTTACTGTTTGTGCA
>NMUG010002078.1:0-16568 GCA_002855965.1 Monotropa hypopitys | reverse complement strand
TTACATGCCTCTAGCACATGCACTAACACAACGGTGCCCCAAGAGCTCGCCAAAGCCATGCCACCCTCTGTACAATAATGGTTTGAAGTGCTTGTGCCCCGAAGGCACTCTGAGCCCGTACCAACAGCTGTCCAAACTATGGACTTAGCCAAATATAGCTATTTCTTACTTTCTCTCACCCAAAACTCATTTTAACCCTCACTTTTAACAACTTAAGACACCAAAACATCTTCGAGTCTCACGTGGACACTCGAACACAACATCGTTTTTACTTAAAGTCTCAAGCTCCACTCTTAACACCATATCAACTTCAAGAATATTTCTACGAGGACAATCAACAATAGGACTTGTATTATTAAACCACTCACCCCCAAGCCTTGATTTCACACATAAATGAAGCTAAACTAAGTGTGACACAATAATACACATGTCACAACTATGCCATGAATCACACAGACCTCTTTACTTTATCCAATTAATATTTTAACACCTTTTTTACCTTACACCTTAAAACCCACCATGCTTACACCTTTAGTCATGCAACTTTTAATTTAAAATAAATAAGCATACACACCTTTAATTTAATTATTTAATGATAATTAAATAGAATGGGTATTATAACTCACCCCTTAAGAGATTTTGTCCTCAAAATCAGAGGTTACCTGAGAACAAGTGTGGATACTCTTCCTACATGCTTTCCTCCCCTTCCTATGTAGCTTTCCTAATGTCGTGATTCTACCACAAGACTTTCATATGTGGTAGCACTTTGGAACGTAGAATATGCTCCTTGTGGTCTAAAATCTCTATCGGTCTATCTTTATAGGATAGATCCTCACACAATTCTAATAACTCAAACTTGAAGATATGAGATAAATAACTCACATACATACAGTGCATTGAAACATGAAACACATTGTGTAAATGTGCCAACTCCACCGGAAAATCCAACCTATAAGCCATTACTCTCACTCTCTCTATAATTTTATAGGGTTCTGATAAACTTCAATGCCAACTTTCAGTTCCCCTTAAATCGCACAACTCCCTTCCATAGAGATACTCGCAAAAATAGATGATCGCCAACTTCAAACTCCAATTCACATCGCCTATTGTATGTGTAACTTTTTTGATGACTCTGAGTCAATCTCAACCTTTCTCAAATAAGTCTACAACCCTCTGTGGTTATTTGAATCAATTTCAGCTCCATAATATGTCCCTCACCGACATCACTCTAACAAATAGGAGTCCTACATCTCTGACCATATAAAGCCTGAAAATGAGGCATCCCAATGACACTCTGATAGTTATTATTGTAAGCAAACTCAATCAAGGTCAAATAGTCAACCGAACTTCCGCGTAAGTTTAATACACATGACCTCAACATATCCTCCTATGTCTGAATAATTCTCTCTAATTGCCCATATGTCTGCACATGGAAAGTAGTACTAAACCTCAAAGATGTTCATAAGGATTGTTGCAAACTTGCTCAAAACCTCGAAGTGAACTTAGGATCATGGTCACTAACTATAGACATAGATTCCCCATGCAATCACACAATCCTATCAACATAAAATTTAACATATTGATCTATATTATAAGTAGTTCTCATAGTGTGGTAGCCGGAGCATAGCTCTGAGGGGTCGGATTTAGATCTCTTATGTCTTTTGGTACCGCTATTCTCATGGCCCTTTGGTTGGCCCCAATATCATTTGACATCCCCCCTCTAGGCAAAACGCTCTGGAAATATGGATAGGCCAAACAAAGTTGACCCCTCCGGCTACTAAAACCGGTCGGTTGAGCTTCGGTCACCAGTCCTGTGGCAAAACATTGCTCCCGGCTGACCGGATCATAGCGGAAGGGCATCCATTCGACCTGGCCTCTCGTAATGAGCATCATGTCTGCCTTCTTTCCTCCCCCCCATCCGTACGGTTAACCCGGCACATTGGCCACACTGGCCCACATTGGCCTAACACGTACATCATCTGGGTCAAATACCGTATGGGGAGCCCATAAACGTGCGGCCCAAGTACCAAATCTTACCCTAAAGAGCTCCAATCCTTATAAATACCCCATTTAGGTACTGTTCACGGAATCTGCTCCCCCGACTGCCTAGCATCCGGCCTCATTTTGCTTTCTGTCTTCTTCCCTAAAAAGAGACTAACTTATGCTTCGGAGGCCCCGTCGGTAAAAACTGATCAGCGGACACTAACCCTTATTTTGCAGGAGCCCAGCAGGTGGATCCCCTTTTTGTCTTTGCAGGGACCTACACAGACCATTGGCCCAACAGCTCTGGAATGCCGATGCCTAACCGATATTTGAGGGTCCGGTCATCCGAAAGGCTAAGCTTCAGAGTTTTTGGTCTCTACAAATGGCGTTCATGGTGGGACCTCTCTTCGGAACTTTTGGTGGTATCCCTAGCATCTATTAGCCTACTTGACCTATGGGGACCGAACACCCAAACCTGACAGTCAATACCGACCTCTCCGCGTTCCCATCACTTCCTCATCCGACTGCTGTCCCTCACCAGTCTGTCAGAATTCTTGATCCTGTAACTGGTTTACCTTAGCTGGTCTCAGCTCCGATGTGACTATCGTCATGGACCAGATGATGAAAGAAAAGAATGCAGAGATTGCCATTTTGAAGGAGCAGGTTGCCAGACTTACCCAGCCGGCTTCACGAGCGACGTTCGCAATGTCGAAGTCTAGGGAAAGAAGCCGACAGAGGCCAGGAAAGGAGAAGGTTGGGGCTGACCCCCCTCGTCAGTCGGAAAGGGAGCACCTGGGAGATTTTGAGCTGCTCGGGACCGGGGAAACCACTCCAAGTGCCCGTACATTGGCAGCCTTTGACGGAACTCTGTACGTATATGACCATGGTATCTTTATTCCCGTCAGGCCGAAGAAGCATGATCGAGACCCTTAGAGTCCGGAGAGAGATCACCGACGAAGGCATAGCCGACATGCCTCCTCCTCACCACATAGAGATGACCGAGCGAAGCACCGTCGGCACAGTAGGAGCCGAACTCCAGAAGTTGCTCCGGCCAACACCCACCGCGATGTGGATCCAAGGCTAGGGCAACTCAGCGCCACACCTTATTTGCGAACAATAGAGTCGGCAACAATTCCGGCTGGATTCCACCTACCCAAATTTGCCAGGTATGAGCCTAAGACTGACGCTTATACACATCTTAATTATTTCTGATAGGTAATGTCTCTCTACACTTCTGATGAGGCCGTCTTATGCAAAGTCTTCCCAACAAGCCTGGGAACTCAGGGGTCCCTATAGTTCAACAAGCTCCCTAGAAGATCCATCAAGAGCTTCAGAGATCTGGAAAAGGCATTTTTGTCTCGGTTTGTTACAAGCACCACTCAAAAGAAAGACGTTAACACCGTGACCAGCCTCTGGAAGAGGCAGAACGAGTCTCTCCGGCAATATGCCGACCGATACTGGGAGTTATATATCCAAAACTATGACTAGAACATTGCGGTCACCTTCTTCAAAATGGGGCTCAAAGCCGACAGCCTTATCTTCCGGGAGCTCATGATCCACCATCCGGATGATATGGAGGATCTTATGCAAATAGTGGACAAGTACTGCCAGCTGGAGGTGCTTTTGGCCGACTGCGCATCTCATCGGTCTTCTGGCCGTCCGAATCAATCTGGTGGAACATCCCCCGTCGGCAGATAAATGTGGTCAAAGCAGGAGATGTCTGAAGGCCTAGGCCGGAGGATTATGTTTCTGAAGTAACTATCTTTTTGGAGCCCACCTATATGGTTTACAAGCAGATCCAAGACATGCCATTCTGCAGGCGTTCGAACCAAAAAATGGGTACGGAGGCCAACTATACTGGGCGTGCATTCTGTACCTATCACAGGGACAAGGGGCACTACATGAACTCCTGCCAACCATTTAAAGCTTATATAGAACATTTGGTCCGATAGGGACACCTCGATCGCTGGATCGACAGGCCGAAGACCCAGGAATTGGCCAGACAAGCAAGACCATACGCTCCCGAAGAAGAGAACGTCCCGCTTATTCCATAAGGGATAGAACTAATCTCCAAACAGTTGTAATAGAACACTCTTTTTATTGAATATAAACTTTTTACCATATTGAATATTTGTTTCTTCTTGCGGATAATAACAGGTCCTTCAACAAAGGTCTGGCCTACGATAGGCATGGCTCTGGCAGGGTCTGAAAGGATATGAACTTGTCGTCCACCACCGCATGAGGTCCGACAGATCAGCAAGGGTCCGGTAACTCTAGTAGGTATGGCTCCGGCAGACGCAACTTCGGGCTTTGATTATAACCTGTCATCCACCACCGCATGAGCCCAGTACTCCATCCCTCATTACAGGATCACTCTCCAGCAAAGGTCTGGCCTCCGGTAGGCGTGGCTCTGGCAGGGTCCGAAAGGATATGAACTTGTCGTCCACCACTGCATGAGGTCCGGCAGATCAACAAAGGTCTGGTAACTCCGGTAGACGTGGCTCCAGCAGGCGCAGCTTCGGGCTTTGATTATAACATGCTGTCTACCACCGCATGAGCCCGGTACTCCATCCATCATTACATGATCACTCTCTAGCAAAGGTTCGGCCTCCGGTAGGCGTGGCTCCGGCATGGTCCGAAAGGACATGAACTTGCCGTCCACCACCGTATGAGGTTCGGCAGATTAGCCCCCGTTATGGGATTATCCAGCAGTTTTAAATGATACATTACCATCATCGGCAAGGCAATCTGGCTGGTCGGCTGACGACCGAACTATAAATTATTAAAGCCCGACCTATGCATTCGGACTTCTGGATCTGTATTATATCTACCCTCCGTAGAGAGGCATGTATGCACCAATTAACAGCTGGATCTTCTTTATTGACAAAGCCGTATCATTATTAAACGGCCTCCTACTTATGTCTCTCTCAAATTCTATCGGAAGGCTTATCAGCCAGACTTCAACTATTAATAAGCCCCCCTCTATCCCTATACGAGGGCTTGGTACTCTGTCTTCTCGAATCTATTTCTAAGCTACTATCTAACACACCTTCTGACAGAAAAAGGTAACATTAATAACAAAAGTTTACATACATATCATGTTACAATAATTATACAGGGGGAAAACAAGAAAACTACACTATGAACATTCCGGAGGAGGAACCACTGGTAAGTCAGCGGAGGGAACCTCCGGCAAGATGGCAAATGGAGCCTCCGTCAAATTACCAGTAGGGACCTCCGGAAAATCCACAGAAGGAGTCTTCATCAAATTTACGGAGGGGATCTCCGGTAAATCAGCAGAAGCAGCCTCTAGTGGAATAGCGGATGGAATCTCTGTTGGTCCAGCGATGAGAGCCTCTGGTACCTCAGTAGAAGGGGTCTCTAGCGAATCTGTAGGAGGATCTCTGTCCGAAAACTCCAACGAAGGGACATCACAGTCCGGCACAATCACATTGACTCGGAAGGGCGAATCAGCATGCAAACCAGCAGTGTCCATTGCCACCTACCAAGCATCACGATAAGCCAGGTCGTAACCCCCTTTGAAGCCAATTTCATGAGCTTAAGGGTAGATTTCGTGCATCTCTTGGCGATATTGCTCTCGGGCGTCCCAGAGCCCCTCAGAGTAGGCTTTCCTGTCTGCTTCGGCAACAGCCCGTTAGAGTCTCTCTTCAAAATCCCTAGAGGCATCTATCATGTTCTTCAGCTCGGCCTGCTCTTCCAGCACTTTCTCAACCTCTGAAGGAGGGCCTTCTTCTGGGCCTCCACGTCCGCGAGACTAGCCTGAAGTGCATGCGACTTGACATCTCTTCTCCATGCTCCCCGGAGACTCGACTAAGTACACTTATACAAATCGGCGAAGCTTTGACAAGCCTATAAAAGAACCGGTAGTAGTCGTCAAAAAAATCCGGAAGCAAGAAAATAAGCCACAAAAGAGATGGGTTATCACCTTGATAAGGCATGTCCCAGCATGATCATAGATTTGCTCCACACTGGTCAGTAAGGCCCTCATATCCGCCGGCAGTTGTAGTGCGTGGAGGAGGGGATGTGCGACCCATGCATCAGCATTTATGCTGTCCGTCGTCAAGACAGGTCTCCCATTATATTTAAGAAAGTCAGGGCCCAAGGTTGGGGCGCCTCCGGACTGGCCGGAGGTGGTGGTGGATTTCGTCTAGCCGTGTATCTTGTAAAATTTTTATCATAATTTACTGGATTAATATCGTCATAGTCTATGGGCTTCTCTTTGACCGGGTGAAGCTCTGGCACAGCGACTGGAGGAGCAACCAGTGGCTCAATTGCAGTATTAATTGTCGGACTAGTTGTGTACGGTGGTGCCAAGCTCGGGCCCGCGCCCTTCGCTGCTTCGGCTGCTCTTACCGCCTCGGCATCAACTTCTTGGAAATATTCAAAAATGGTCATCTTCTTTCGTGTAGGGACTCGCAGACCAAGCTCCGTTGCTGCCTTTCTCTTTCCCCTCCTCTTCCGGTCCTCCAAATAACTTTGGTACGTCGGCACGTATCCTAGAAGAGAGGGAGCATCCCTGCCGTCCCATCTCATTAGAGCCTAGATCCGAGCAGTCGACGAGGTATTTCTCAAATAATTAGAAATCGACGATACAATTGCACAAGAAAAGAGAAGTAAAAACGAGACTAGAAACAAGGAATTTTCGGGGCAAAGCTGCTGAACCCTTACCAGGACAGTCCTCTTTGGTCAGCAGAGGGTACATGTGTTCCCCCCTGACCAAAATTGTATTCACCAAACAGCTGGAGGTATACATTCGCCCGTTTCTCTGAGTCCGACAGCCTCAGGAAGACATCCCTGTACGACTTTCGGGCAGCGAAGTAGTACCTGTCCGACGACCGGTTCCGAGAAAGAGAAAATAACCCCATTAGGTCTGGAATAGTAAACTCCAAACTGTGCCACTCGCACAGCGTCATAATGCAGCCTATGGTTCGATAACCATTCAACGACAGTTGGTTCGGCGCAAGGTGGAATGCGAACAAGAACTCTTGAAGGAGGGGGTGAAATAGAATCCTTAGTCGCCCTTCGGTTATGGCCATCAGAGGGACCGTCACATAATCCTCGGAGTAGGTGACCTCCGATCCAACTTCCACGTAGTTTACTGATGCTGGGATCTTGTACCAGTGGGAGAAATCCTAAAATTCAGGCATCCCCCCACGAAAATGATACAGGTAAGGACAAGGCCGGTCCCCTCCGGTTGCCCAGAATGAACCTCTTAATGCCTTATTTGGCTGACCCCACATTATAAGTAGTTCTCATAGTGTGGTAGACGGACCTTAGCTCTGAGGAGTCGGATCTGGATCTCTTATGTCTTTTGGTACCGCTGTTCTCATGGCCCTTCGGTTGGCCCCAATACCATTCAACATCCCCCCTCTCGGAAAAACACTTTGGAAATGTGGATAGGCCAAACAAAGTTGACCCCTTCAGCTACTAAAACTGGTCGGTTGAGCTTCGGTCACCAGTCCTGTGGCAAAACATCGCTCCCGACCGACCGGATCATAGCAGAAGGGCATCCATTCGGTCTGGCCTCCGGTAATGAGCATCACGCCTGTCTTCTTCCCCCCTCCCCATCCGTACGGTTAACCTGGCCCATTGGCCGCACCGGCCCGTATTGGCCTAACACGTGCATCATCCAGGTCAAATACCGCATGGGGGATCCCATAAACATGCGCCCCACGTACCAAATCTTACCCTAAAGAGCTCCAATCCCTATAAATACCCAATTTGGGTACTATTCACGGAATCTACTCCCCGACTGCCTAGCATCCGGCCTCATTTTGCTTTCTGTCTTCTTCCCTAAAAAAAGACTAACTTAAGCTTCGGAGGCCCCGTCGGTAAAAACCGATCGGCGGGCACTAACCCTTGTTTTTCAGGAGCCCAGCAGGTGGATCCCCTTTTGTCTTTGCAGGGACCTACATAGACCATTGGCCCAACAGCTCCGGAACGCCAACGCCTAACCGATATTTGAGGATCCGGTCATCCGAAAGGCTAAGCTTCAGAGTTTTTGGTCTCCATACATAGGTAGAATGTGAAACCCGACCCAAAAAATAGATTTAATATATGAAAATATGATTTTTGGAATTTTAAAAGATTTTTGGAATTTATCTAGAATTTATTTTGTTCTTAGAAGTAGAGTTGAGGGGTCTTATGGTCTAGAAATTAAGGTATAGGGGCTAGATGGATGAAATTAAGTAGTTAGGGGCTCAATTGATGTTTTGCCAAAGCTGGAGGGTTGAACTCGTAATAGTCGGCCAATGATTGGTCTGACCAGAGTAGATGTGTCTTGTTCCATTCATATCAGCTGTGTCATCTAGACTGACAAACGGGTAGATATGGCAAGAGGATTGCCCACATGTTTGGGCCTGTCTCGGATTGACATAGCACAGTAAGAGGGTGTCATGCAAGCCGCCCCCTATACGACAATGATGGTTGGTAGGTCAAAACCTGACCATCCAAGCATTTAATATGACTGGGCTCCCTTCTAACTATAAATAAGCAACCTTCAACATTCATTTCTCACAACTACCACCTCTTTACACATCCAAGTTTCTAGTGAGAGAGAGAATCCTTGTCTAAGCTCTAAGTGTTCGGCAAACTCTTGACCGCACACCCATCTAATCTTACGTCCAATCTAGACCTTCCTTTAGTACAAATGAGCTTCCAATCACATCTCACAGCTTGATAGACTTGTTTCCCAAACAGCCTTTGTGTTCAACAACCATCCTTTAAAGACCTAAAAGTGCTTGGCAAAATTATTCTCCGATAGAAGGTAAACATCTGTTCATCCTGCTTATGTTTTTCATCGACCATTTGTGTTTAACATCACCATTAACTAATCAGAAAGTCCCTTCAAGAACTTTGTTGCCCTATAAACTGCTCGGCATGCCACCAAATGGCATGGCCGCACTACCCTTATTACACTATGAGCTCGACAAGACTTTCCAAGGCCTTCTCGCACTACCAATGATACTTTTCGATATAGAATATCTTTGTTCAGCAAATCTATATGCGACTCAATATTTTCTTGCTCGGTAGAGCCATCTGATCGGCTCAATGGACCATAGTCGCACAACCAAAAGTAACCAAAGCATTTGATTTAAAATAAATTGACCCTCTGATTATTTCAACTTGACAGACCTTTGTTCTGCTCAGCAAAGCTTTATTTCAGCTCAACCAAGCCTTGAAACAATCATCCGTTTATCACTAACCTCCCTCGCAGCTAGGGCACTTGTGCTCGGCTGAATACATGTCCATTCTTTTAAGTCTGAGCTCATCTGTTTGGCTAAGCATCAAACTAAGTGGGAATTTATCCCTAATCACTAATGGTTACATTTTGACCCATTCTGACCATTCAAAAATATAGAACCCATGGTTTCGATATTGCCACTGCTTGGTCGATATTATTCTAACTTGGCCAATGCCATCGTACAACTTGGTATTTCCATTCAACACCGAGAAGCCCCGACTAAATCATTACTGGTCTGGCAACCTTCTATTCGGATGTTTGGTAAATTGCTAGCTTAGCATCCTATTACATGACCTAAGATTTATTCCACTCGGTCTAGCTAATGCTCGGCATAAGGCCATTTTTACTCGGAGAGTAGCCCTTCGACCCATTTTTATGTTCGTCCAATTCATGTGCCCATCCTAGAGTTCAGCAATAGCCTTATGTGCTCGACCAGTAAACCTTTGGCCTGTATATATTTGACCATAGCCCATCCGATTCTATTTTGTAAAATCCTTGGCCCTTGTGTCATCTTCAGCCAGTGTAAGAGGTCTTCAGCCAGAAAAGGTTCGGCATGTTTAAAGCCCTTTGGAAAGTAAAAGCCTTCGGCCCAACTCCGTAATGGTCTAGAATTTCATGAATTATATTTAGAATTCTTAAATTCTATTCCTCAGATTTTGATTGATCTTGATCTCAAAATCTTATCTTGATATCGTAGAGAATTCAATTACAAGTGCAATATAACTTGAATCATTCAAATTGGAGTTTCGGATGAAGAAGTTAGGTCCAAAATACTCATGTCAACTTTTGAAGTATTGAGCAGTGAGCCAGGATACCGATATTGTGAGACCCCGGTCCTAAGAAATAACTAATAAAAGTATTTAATTATACAAATATAATTTTTGGGAAATTTCGTAGAATTTTTGATATTTATTTAAGCCTTGAATTTATAAGATATGGAGAAAAGATTTGATCAGGAACCTAAGTGATAGAGGATAAAGTTTAGGGGCACCATTTGAAAGTTGCCGAACAGTTAAGGGTCCGGCCGAGCTATTGCCGAGCAGTAGGGATCCGGCTTAGGAGTCCGGCCAAGTGGAGGTTCGGCCAGCACAGATGACTACTTGGCAGTCCGGCCAGGTCAGCATGGACGTGGCTGCGCGGCCATGTAGGTGAGTCCATCTGGACAGCCACTCTGTCAGAAGAAAAGATTCTGGAGTGGGCTAACGTTACTTTCCATTTCTGGCAGAAGAGCCAAAATGAGCGGCTGGTGGGCTTAGGTCATCAGACTAGAAGCCTAGACTGGGCGGCCGGTGGGGCCTATTAATTGTGAGTGGTGCCGATTGGGTTGTCTGCCAACATCTGGATATTATATTCCTTCTCAAACTCTATAAATACCAAGCCATTTCATTCATTTTGGTTACAACTTCAAAACTTGAGAGCATCCAGACCTTCTGTTTCTCTCTCTAAGATTGGCCGAAGCCATTATTGTTCGGCAGAGCTCTGGACCTTAATTCCAGGAGCTCGGCAGCCCAAGTATTGTACTCAGAGTGTTCGGCAAAACATCTGCCGTACATCTCCACCTCGAGTTGTTGTTTGGCAAAGCCTTGGCCGTACAACCAGTCTCTTCAGAATCATTGTTCAGTCCTTCGGTCAGATTTATTTTACCTCGGCAATTCATTTAGACGACCAATTTTTGATTCGACAAGGATTGTACCAGTTCGGCAAGACTTTGTTCGTGTCAGCACCTGCTCAGCAAACACATTTTCAGCTTTGATCATTCACCCTTTGTCTAATCAAGCTTCGGCCAAAGGTATAATAATCGCTTTGACTTATTATTATTCGGCAAAGGCCCTAGATTACGACTTATTGTTTGGCAGACTTAAATTCAAGTCTAGTCTTAGTAAACTCAGTTCGGCAGACTCACTCGGAGTCTTCCCGTACACTATTGTTGTCCCTCACACCCGTAGCTATTCAGCTCAGCAGAGTTGTGCTCAGCCAAGCCATTAAAGCATTGGTTCTGCTCGGCAAAGCTAGCGTTCGGCTAAGCTTATGACCAGGTCATTGTTCGGCCAAGTCACTTATCGGTCCGGACGTACTCTCATACATGTTAGTTGATTGACCATCATTCTGACCGAAGCAAGTTGTTCTCGGCAGAAGACAGTCGTTCTTCGACTTCACCAGCTCGGCGACAACTTCAGTTGTTCAGGAAATCTTTCCACGACCTCTAGAATGATCCTCCGGTCATTTTCGACCAATTACCAAACTGAAACCATAAATCTATGTTTTTGATTCTGATCAAATGATGTCCGGACCATAGCATGGCAGTTCGGCAAACTAGTCGACTGGCTGTAACTCAGCTCGACAATTACCCAACCAACCTAGTATTTGAAGGTCAGCTCAACCTAAGAAGGATGATACCCCTGGAAAGGCTTACAACTCCTTGGAAGAGTTAACCTTGGTTTTTGTTTAATCTGCCTGGACCGTACCGGTTCGGCAACTGAGCCTTCGGCTAGGATATGCTTTAGACATTCACTCTTTTGTAAGACCAGTAGTGTTCGGTCAATGAGCCATCGGCCAAACTTAAGTCTCTGTCAGACTTGAGCTTTCGGCCAGACCAGTTTGGTAGTTTATGTTGAGTTAAAATTCTTTGTTTAAATGCTAAGTTAATAAATTTTATCCAGATTTGGACTAGTTGAAGAAGAAGAAGGAATAGAAGCCTAAGAAACCCATTCAGGTGAATCTCTATATACTGCTCTACTCGTACTTTTCAGTGCATTTCCTTTGAAATTATAATTGTGGTTATTAAACCCAAAACGATATGTTATTTCCAAAAGAAGATTTCAAAAGAATAGATCATGCACAAATTCTTTTACCATGAATGAACAAATTGGAAAACCGTTTTGAGAAATTCCACACGACAAGGATTTATAATTGAAATGGAGATGAAACGGAAATAAGGTGTACATACGATGACAGCATGAATATAAGCCTGTTATTGAAATGCTTATACGACAGAAGCATAAGGCCTAGAAAATGCTTATACGACAAAAGCATAAGGCACAATGTTCAGAAATGCTTATACGACAGAAGCATAGTATTGGAAATGGATATGCTTATACGACACAAGTATAATATTATTGTGCATATGCTTATACGACACAAGCGGAAGCGTGAATGTGAAAAGTATGAATGCTCATACGATAAGGGCAATATGATGAAATGATGGAAAGACAAGCCTATTCTACAAGGGCTGAAATATGAAATGAGATACTGTGAATTGCAGGTTGGCATAGAATCAAAACAAAGGAAGAAATGTTACAAAGCATTGTTATTACTATTGAGCCTTTGAGCCATATTTGCTTGCGAAACTAATCTTGCAGGGAATATTGTGAATCCATGAAACTTGTACTGCAGTATGAAGAAATTCACTCTAGCTTTATAGCTTATGCGTTTTCTAAAACCATTTTCAGGGCAGGTTGAAGAATGAAGTGGCATCTCTTGTTTAAAAAATGTTTTGGAGCCTTTTGTTGTACTTTGATGTATTGGCTATGTTTTAAGCCAAGTGATGTAATCCTGGGAAATAAATGAGAACATCTATATCACTACTCTGGTTTTTGTTCACACGCTTCTGCATATTTATGTTGTTAAGAAATTCTTCAACTCTTTTATCTAGGCCTTTAGTGAGCTTGCTCGTTGGCCGGTCATGGACTCATTCCGAGATCGGGATGGGTTGTGACAGATATCATGGAAGTTTCGGATACCAGTATCATGATATGTTCAAACCTTGGTGTCCGAACAGAGAGCTTAGATGCCGGTATTATGGATTTCCATGATATCGGTATTATAGAATGTGGTAGTCTAGCCTCCCGGGATACTAGTTTCAGAGACAAGGGGTATCTCCCCGACTGTTGGGATACTGGTATCATAGGTTCCCATATACCGGTATCTGGGAATTTTGTCAGAAAGTCTGGGACGATTAATGAAGGGAAATTTAGTCAGTTTAAGATCATTCTTCATAACCCATATACGTGAATATGCCCTAACTTTACTACAGAACCCTATCTCACCTTCTGACTCAACTTCCCTCTCATTTTCTCTCTCAATTCTCTCTCCCTTCTCTCTAAACACTTGCCAATCCATTGGATATCTCAGAAAATTGTAGGGATTAATGTTAGATAGCTTGAAGAGATCTTCCCGTTGATGTGCATAGTTGGTGCAGGTCTTCAAGACCCCTCACCTAGGGTGTAGACATTTTGCTTCAAAGAGGTAGAGTATCCTAACCATTTGATACATGTATATGCGTATATCTCTCTCCCTCTTTAATTTTGTCAAATCTATAGTTGATGCAAGTATGTTGTGTCTTGGATTTTGATTGAGTTAGAAATCATGTCTAGGAGTTGTTGTATGGGTTGTATGGACTCCCTAGGGTGTCAATTTAATATTCCCATAATTTGATTTGAAAATCCCCAAATTTTGGGAAAATCCTAATTTGACTTGTTTTTGGAAATTAGAGAAAATTGTGAATTTGATATGGGATTGTTCAATTGACACTTGAAATGTTAAATTGTTACCTTTAAACTATTGGAAAACATTGATTTTGGCCGTTGGGCGTAATATGAGAAAGTTGGGAAAACATGATTTTGGAAATCAATCGGTGAATGATATTGAATTTTGATCCTTTGAGTTGGCTATCTTATATGTGATTTTGATCCCTAAACGTTATACATTCACGATATTGTGTAATAGGGGTTTGAATGGACCCTCCTATCGAGTCAGATAATACGAGGAATATCACGGTTAGTTAGTTGATGAGCTACTAGCACGAAACTAGCCTAATCTCTTTATAAATAATAAAGCCTTATATTTATAAGGAAAGATGAAAAATGATTTTGGGAAAATCCTTATTTTGATAAGGTGATGTGTTTGACATGAATACTTGGTTCATTGGAAAATGTTTTGAAATAACTCTTAACTTGATAACTCTTTCAATACCTTTCGGATCCTCTATGCATGCATCACATGTTTATTTCTATACATTAGCACACACACATGGCATCCATATATATATATCTTGTTCAGGTTTCTCTATTAGGCATATGCCTAACCCTCTATTTTTAGGGAAGGAACCATTGGAGTAGCTTGGAGCAGATATCCTAGCTTACTTGGAGACTTTGAAGACATCACTTATGTATTGTACTCTTTCTTTATTTTCTGCACTTTATTTAAGTTATTGTTGCCCGGGTATGTAACAAGTAGACAAGACTTTCTTTTTTTATGCCTGCTAGTGATTGACATATTACATATGAATGATGTTGGGATTGTTGGTGGTTTTATTTTAGTAGTTTATCTAAAATGCTCTAATATCATTCTTTCAAAAAATGGTTTAAAATTTCGGGGCCGTTACAATTGGTATTAGAGCAAACATTTCGAAAACTTAGGGACAATAGGGAGACACTTAGTCTTATGTGGGTGCATCGCTTTGCTTTTGCATTGTATGTCATGTGATCATGCATGTGTGCTTGTGTGTTTGTGTGCATTGCTTGAGGATGAAAGAAAAATTTTTGAACCAATGATTTTTTTACAAAGGTTAACTCTTGGAGTCCTTTCCTATTGTTGGTCGTCTAGGATGTTGATCCTTGGTTGGTTATACTTGAGTTGTCTTCCAAGTCCATTGTTGTTGGTATCTATCCTAGTACCTGGTGATCATTTCTAACCTACTCTTAGGATGTCTTTTGTGAATAGATTTCTGTTGTCTAAGTATCCCTGGCTAATGAAATTCTTGTTCTATCTTGTAGAACTATGTCTAACCGACGAGTTGGTAACCATGGACGCGGGCATCGTGGAGTCGAAATCCCCGATACAGTAAGCGAGGAGGTTAATGGTCAACCGAGAGACCATCCTGACATTGTGCAACATGAAGGGCTTCTCCCCAGAGGGTTAGCCAATACTAGGCAGCTGGTTAGAGATATTGCTCAGGTAGTGGTAGAGGCCAGCAGAGAAGTTGCCGCACCTAGGAATCATACGATCAATCACACATTAGATGCTCTTTGAGAGTTCAGAAGGATGAATCCCTCGAGGTTTAATGGGGAGAGTGATCCTATTGAGGCCAATCACTAGATGACGGAGATCTGAAAGATCTTCGAAATCCTTGAGATTTCTGAGAACAGGGTTCGTATTTCGCTTGCTTCTTACCAACTCTTAGGTGAGGCAAACAAATGGTGGACTTCTATCAAAGAAGCAAGGAGGGATGCACTGCGGGTCCTTGGTGGTACTAACCCCCAAGCTATTATTGATCCGATTGGCATCATGTCATGGGTGGACTTTGAAGCCATCTTCGAATGCTAGTATTTTTTAGAATCTTATCGTGATAGTTTTGCAAGCAGTTTGAAAGGCTTGAGCAGGGATCTATGTCGATGACCTAATATGTGGTAAAATTTTAATCCTTGTATAGATTTGCCCAAGATTGGGTGAATTTCGAGGATAAGAAATGCAAGAGGTTCGAAAGAGGTCTTCACCAATCCATCCAATGTCTTATCATTGGACATAGGATTCGGGTGTTTGCTGATATGTCAAGTGTGCTCGGCTTATTAAATATAAGGAAGAACAAGTTAAGGAAGTAAAGGTTTGAGAACCTAGAGGTCAGTCTTCGGGCTCTAGTAACTCTTCTAGTAGTTTTTGAGAAGAAGAGGCAATGTGAGCAATCACGGTTCTTGAGGGGGCATAAGCAGCAGTTAAATCCTATTTAGCTAGGCATTTCTTTCCAAGTACATGTTGTTTGTCACAGGTGCAATAAGCAGGGACATCTTCGCTCTGATTGTCCTCTTACCAAATGTTATGAGTGTGGATAGTCTGGTCATATTTTTAGGACTTGCCCTTCCAAGAGTATTGATCACAGTGAGGTTGGGTCTATCCAGCAGTTCCGCTAGTTTCAGCAGTTTCAGCAGCAGTAGTAGCAGCCTTATCAGATAGCTCCAGTTCAGTCTAGTTAGGGTTCTAGATCAGACAAGAAGGGTCCTTCGGGACCATGGCAATCGTCAGGTCAGTGTAATAGAGCTGGGCATGGCCAGATGATACATTGCAGGGTTTATGTCATTCCAGTTGCTACTCTTCATATTGCATCTCAGTAGCTAGAGGCATATGTTGTCCATAGTACTATTATGATTTATAACTCTTAGGCATCTGTACTAATTGATTCAGGTGCATCTCATTCATTATTGGCATACATATTTGCATCTGCATTGGGACTTGAGTTAGAGGTTCTTGATCCACCGTTGTTAATGGAGTCACCTATTGGAGGTCATTTTCCCTTGAGTCATTGTTGTTATCAATGCGAGATGACAAT
>NMUG010002077.1:0-16570 GCA_002855965.1 Monotropa hypopitys | reverse complement strand
CCATGAGCTTTGTACCTTCCCTCCTTTGAGTGTGGTGAGCCGATATGCCCCTACCTTAGTATGGCAAAGTATCCAATAGGAACCCTCCCAGTTAGGGCCGAGCTTCTTGATCCTTTTCCCTGTGGGGTCCACCTTTCTGAGTACCAAGTCTTCTGGTTTAAAACTTTTGACTCGGACTGTAGAATCATGGTAACTTGTCATCCTCTAGTTGTCAAATGAGACTGTTCGGTGATTGAGGAGCTCTACCTCTACCAGAACTATTGCTTCTGCTCCAAAAGTCATGGCATAAGGTGTTTCCCCCGTGGCTATCCTTGGCGTGGTTCTATATGCCCACAAGACTGCATGTAGCTCCTCTGGTTAGACTCCCTTCACGGTTTTGAGTCTCCTTTTGATTCCCTTCTTGATTTTCTGATTGGTTACTTCAGCCTGCCTATTGGCCCTAGGGTATACTCTTGAAGTATAGTGGATGTGTATCCTCTTTGTGCTGTAGTAGTCTCTAAATTCTGAGTTATTGAATTGTCAGCCTAGATCGGTGATTAGAACTCGAGGCAATCCAAACCTATAGATGACATTCTTCTATAGAAAATCGATGACATTAGCTGTAGTGATTGTGATTAATGCCTTAGCTTCGACCCATTTGGTAAAGTAATCAACTGCCACCACTGCATACTACATTTGGCTCCTTCCCTTGGGTAAAGACCCAATTAGATCCTACCTCCATTGCGCGAAGGGCCAAGGCCCCTGCATGGGTAATAATGGAGTAGAAGGTTGGTGCGAGATGTTCACATACCTCTAACATGAATCATATTTCCTGACCAGTTCGACACAATCCTTCTGCATGATCGGCCAATAGTACCCCAAACTCATAACCTTATACGCCAAAGTCTGAGCACTATGATGGCCGCCACAAATGCTCTCATGCACTTCTTTCATCGCATAATCGGCCTCTGCCTTTGTTAGACATCGTAGATATGGTAGAGTAAAGCTTCTTTTATAAAGGACGCCCCCCATTAAAATGTACCGAGCAGCTCGTATTCTCAGCTTCCTCGTTTCATTCTTATCCGCTGGTACCATTCCATGATTGATGTACTGGATGATTGGATCTGCCCATGAACTAGTATAATCAAGTGCCTTCACCTCCTTGATCGCTATATCCGTGCTAGGATTTTCAAGAATTCTTAGCAACATTCCTTTCGGGATGTGCTCTTTCTATCCAGTGGCCAATCTTGCAATCTGGTCAGCTTCTGCATTCTCTTCCCTTGGCACTTGAGAGATTTCAAACATGTCAAACCTCTTAACCAATTTCTTCACCACCTTGAGGTATTTTCCCATCGTCTCCTCCTTGGCCTCAAATTCTCCTCTAATCTGACCAACAACTAGTTGTGAATCACTAATGGCGGCTAGAGCCTTGATGCCCATTGCCCATGCAAGATGAAGGCCAGCTATTAAAGCTTTATAATATGCCTGATTGTTGGTCGCCTTGAATAGGAATTTTAGAGCATACCTAAATTTTTCTCCATCTGGGTCTTTCAGCACAAGACCTGCCCCACTAGCCTCCTTAGCCTTAGATCCATCGATGAATACAAGCCACACTGGGTGCTCAGATTGCTCTCCAGTTAAGGCATCGGGGCATGTATACTCAGCTATGAAGTCGGTGAGCACCTGCCCTTTAATTACTGTCCTTGGTTGATATTCAATATCAAATTTTCCTAACTCCACGGACCACTGAATGAGTCTTCCTGAGGTGTCTGGATTGTGTAATGCCCATCACAGTGGTTGATCTGTCACAACCTTGATGGAGTGTGCCTGAAAGTAAGGTCTTAGTCTCCTTGTTGCTGTGACTACCGCAAAGGCTATTTTTTCGACCTTTGGGTATCTAGATTCTGCCCCACTCAGCGCCCTGCTCGCATAGTAAACAGGATGCTGCACCCCCTTGCTCTTGGATCAGAACCAAACTCACCGCATAAAAGGAAACAACTATGTACAGGAACAAGGGCTCACCGAGTTGCACACAACTGAGAAGAGGTGGTGTCTGGAGATAATACTTCAATCTTTGGAATGCTTTCTCTGCTTCTTCTGTCCACTGAAATGCTTTCTTCAGTATCTTAAAGAATGGCTAACATTTGTCCGTTACCCGAGACATGAAGGGACTAAGTGTTGCAACCCTTCCGGTTAGCCTCTGGACCTCCTTCACGGACCAAGGTGACTACATCTCGAGAATTGCATTTATTTTTCCGGATTGGCCTCAATTCCCCTCTAGGAGACCATAAATCCCAAGAAATTTCCCGAGGCTATACCGAAAGCACATTTCTCTAGATTAAGTCTCATATTATACTTCCTGAGGATAATGAACACTTCATCGAGATCTCTGATATGATTCTCCGACTTCATGCTCTTGGCCAGCATATCATCCACGTATACCTCCATGTTGCGACCGATCTGGTTTTAAAACATTCTATTCACCAATCTTTGATAGGTAGCCCTTGCATTCTTCAATCCGAATGGCATGACTTTGTAATAGTAGGTCCCCTGATCAGTGATGAATGAAGTTTTCTCCTGGTCATCCTCATCCATTTTGACCTGGGTATACCCCGAAAAGCATCCATGAAGTTGAGGAGGTCGTGCCCCGCAGTTGAATCTACAAGATGATTAATTCTTGGCAGGGGGAAGTTGTCTTTTGGACATGCTTTATTTAGATCTCTGAAATCGATATACATGCACCATTTCCCTAATGACTTTTTTACTAGGACTACATTGGACAGCCACTCCCAGTAGTGGACATCCTTGATTGACCCTGTCTTTAGAAGCTTTTACACCTCCTCTGCTATTGCTCGATTTCTCTCCGTTGCAAAGAATCTTATCTTTTTCATGATTGCCCATGTACTAGGATCCACACTAAGTCGGTGCGTGATGAATCTCGGGTCTATGCCTGGCATATCCTTATATGACCAGGAAAAAACATCACAATTTTGCTGCAAAAATTTGATCAGGCTACTTTTCACTTGGGGGGGTCAAGGTCGACCCTATACTGACCTGCTTCTGAGGATTGCCTAGCTCCAGCTCTATCCTCTCAAGATCCTCTACTGCTTCTCCCTGGACAAGCTTCTCCTCATGCCGAGAATCCAAGCTGTCCACTGGTAAACTTTGGATGGTCAAAGCTTCCTTTCCATGCCTGACTAACAAATTATAGCATTCCATGCCAGTCTTCTAGTCTCCTTTCATCTCCCCCACTTCTCTAGGAGTGTGAAACTTTACTTTCAGGTGGTAAGTTGAGATTACCTTCTTAGCCTTGTTCAGGGGAGTCCGACCGATGATTGCATTGTAGGCACATGGGCTATCTACCACCAAGAAATCCACCATCTGGGGTGAGTTGCATCCCTTCCTCACCCAACGTAACCGGAAGGGCAATCTGCCCCTTCGGGTAAACAGGCTCTCTAGAGAATTCCATGAGAGGAGATCTCATTGGGCGAATCCTATCTATCCCCAGCTTCAATTGATCATACGCGTTGAGGAAAAGAATATTTGCTGAACTTCCACTGTCGATTAATATCCTCTACATCTTAAAGTTGACCACGATCATTCTTACTACTAATGGGTCATCATGTGGGTAGCTGGTTCCCCGCTCGTCTTCTTTTGAAAAGATTATCGGAATGTCATCTTCAATCGTGGTCATCTTAGCTGACCTCTCCACTGTGCGTATTTCCATCGGATCCATCCTCCTGAGCTAACATAAATAAGCTTTCCGAGCTGAGTTGGACTCGCCTCCACTTGCAAGTCCTCCATGAATGACCTTGATCTCTCCCAAGGTACCATCTTGATGTCGACCTCCATTATCATTGTTTCTCTAGTCTCTCCTGGTCTGAGTTTCCCTCGGTCCCTTCTTTGCGACAAATCTCTCAAGTCACCCCTTATGTATCAATTCCTCAATTTGGTTTGTAAGATCAAAGCAGTCGTCCGTGTTGTGGCCATGATCTCTGTGGAATCGGCAGTACTTGTCTTTAGATCGTCTACTCGGGGTCAGTTTTCAACTTTCATGGCCATTTCAAGTCAGGATCAGAGTGCAAATCCTCCAGGATCTGCTCGGCGGTCGCTGCGAGTGGTGTAAAGTGTTGATATCGAGGGGTTACTCCTCCAATCTTCCTTGGGGGGCTTCTTCGATTCTCCCTCCAGGGCCTCTGATCACGGCCCCTAGCATCTGCTCTACCCCTCTTTCTTCCTGTCAACCTGAATGCTGCCTTCGACGATCAAGTAAGTATTTTTCAGAGAAAGAAGAACTATTGAATGAATTATCAGTACATACCTCTACCGTTTATCTTTATGTTCCATATATACCTTATAGCTTGACTCCTCTAACCCTAGCCGCCACTTCCGAGAGTTGAGGGCATGTTCTCCATATTTCCTTAAACGTCACAACCATAAACGGTAGTTTTCTTATGCATGTGAATCCATTCCGACATTCTTGGCTGACAGTGCTGAGACTTAGTTATGCTCCCTTAATAGAACCTTTCCGTGTGCCTTTTGCGAAGTACATAATAGACCACGACATAGCCTCTTCCCTATCTTCCGTCTAACATGGTTTGTCCTGATCATGACCGAGCTCCTACTCGGAAATCGGACATACTTAGAGGTCGGACCTAAGCGGACGTCTGAAGATTAGTTTGAGCTGACCTACTGAACTATTTCCCTCATCACTTGCCTTCCCACCAAATGACTAATGGTGTGTTTACAAGTCCTGGAAAGCAAGGTGGCTTGGGAGAAAGGGATGTTTCCCTGAGGTCCCAAGTTCAAATCCTTGCGACTACCAGAAAGTGTATTTAAGTCCCCCGTGGCATAACTTAGTTGGTCAAAGGTCATGGTGCTTAAAGACAGCCTTGTTACTGGACCGTAGGGTGAGGGGTTCAAATCCCATTGACAACAGTTTGGATTTGGCCCCCTTGTGTGTTCATAGTGTACAAGCAGCTCTGGACCCTGGACTAACTGAGACACATCCCGCGATTTACCTCCTCCACGATGCTCTAAGGGTGGGGCGGTGGAGGCCCTCAAGGTTGGGGGTCAACCTTTTTTTGACTAATGGTGTGTTCGAAACTTGAGGAAAGAAGTGGAAAGGAAGTGAAACTAAAAAATATACTCTCGAGTTATTGGTTGTTAGTGTAAAAAAAGAAGAAGAAATATATGACAAAATGAAAGGACAATAAATTTTGGAAGAAAGTGTACCAAGAAAAATTAACACTTTATGTTTTCCTTCTTACTCTTCCTCCTAAAATTTCCTTTCCATTTTACTTCAAAAATCAAACAACACAATTCAAAATTTCTTTCAATTCACTCTGAAGTATGTTATCTTCATTTTCATTTATTTCTAACGGCACTTTTAAATAGAGAATTTTGATAAGAAAAGAAATAAAGAGGATGAGTATTATTTTTCATGCTTGGATGAACAAAAAAGAGGAAAATAAGAGGGTGAGAATCAATTTTTTTCATAATTTGGTTTTATTTCTCTGAAAAAAATAGTGAGATTTGACGAGAAATAAAAATTCTTTTCTTCTCACTAATATGAGAAACATAAACTTTTTTTTTCTTATGTAGCCAAAGGGACTGTAAGGGTGCCTTTGGATAGGTGAGAAAACGTGAGAAAAGAAAGGGGAACTCTTTCTCACCAAATTTCATTATTTTTGGTGAGAAACGGTGAGAAAGGAAATTCAAGCCAAAATTACACACAAATTTCTTCCTTTCTTACTTAACTTATCCAAACAAGATATGAAAAATGGTGGGATTTCTGTTTCTTTTCTTTTTTTTTCTCATGAAATCCTTCAATCCAAAGAGACTGTAAGTTCCGAACAGAGCCCGAAGTTTGTGAAAATTTCCAGAATCAAAATGGAACCCTGGGAAGCCTTGGACCTAGACGACTCTGAACTCCTTTCTCTCTTGCGCCCTTGCAAACGCCAAATTCACCACCTCGAGACCGACGACCACAGTCACAAACCCTCACAGCCACAGCAATCTCATCATCAAATTCCTGTACCCAATTTCTCTCTCCTCTTACCCTCGCAAACCCCACCTTCTCGACATTCCCCACATTCTCAACTACACACTCACACACAATTCGAGCCTCCGCTACCGTCACCGCCTCTGTCGTCCGAAAACTTTACCTCTCGGATCATCATTCCGGGACCCGCCGGTGCCATTCAGGCCACCATGTTCCGTAAGGATCGCGCCATTCAAAACCATGCTGCTTCCAGAGGTGCCAGTGATGATTCTCTTATCACGACCCAGGAGTGTATCAGGATGGCGGTGGAATCCGGAGAAGCCGATGATGATTTCAATCGCAATCCCTGGCTTTCTGCCCTAGAATTGCTTGATCAGCAGTGTAATAGCAAGCCTCATTGGTGTTTCTTAGATTTTCATTTGGGCTTATTGGTTTGTTTATGCTGTAATGATTTCATAGGTTGTTAAATTGTATTTGCGGAAATTTTCAGGTGTGGTAGATGGTGGCCCTTCTAGTACACCTTTGTACTCTATCAAGAATTACCAAAACATTGGCATAGTCGATCAGGTATTATCAACCAAAAAACGTGTTCTGATCGTGTGTCTATACGGATACATAAAGTCCATACATGGAGCCATATCCTGCATATGTAGACATACGTGAAGATTAGTCTTTGTATATTTATATTATGCGATTGGTGGGTGATCAGGTTGTTGCCATCATCAAATTATGCACACCAAATGGCCTTGGTGATCTGATTGTGATTTTGAAGGTATAACCGTAGCTATGAGGATCTGGTGTAATAATTGTAATGCAGTTTTATCTGCTATTGATTGGGCTATTGTTGTATTGTTAGGATCCTACTGGTACAATCGATGCTAGCATACATCATAAAGTTCTCGCTGACGTTGAATTAGGAAAGGACATTTCAGTCGGCTCTGTCTTGATTCTCCGAAAGGTCTTCCTCCTATATGCACTTCTAAAACTATGTCTGTTGCTTTCTGGATTGCCTAAAAGCCATTGTTGTATAAGTTGTGGTGAACCGAGGAACTGTTCATTTGTCCGGATTAAAGAATTGGATTAGACTAGAAATCCAAGGGACCATGTGTCCCATGCTTAGAGGGAACTTTTGCGGTCAGGATTGACCACTCGTCTAGATACTGTATCCCCCTAAACATAGGATACTGTGGGATGTTTGGTATTTTTAAACCCCTCCAGGCTCCACTGAGTCGGATGAGATTTACTTATCCTACAAGATTATATTTAAATCCCTTCACTATTAACCTGGTCAAACAGGCCCTAATACTCCCTCCGTCCCCATCCCAAATTGTTGGTTCCTATTTCTATTTTGGGATGTCCCAAAATATATGTCCCATTTTCAAAAATTTCTATCAAAATAGAGTCACTTTCAAGTTTTAGCCTTAAAAAGTATATTTTCTATCTCAATTGGTTTGTTAATTATCTTGTATCTTATAACGATTTTTATGATTTAAAAAACTTTGTATAATAGAACTAATTGATATCTATAAAAAAGATCCATATTACATATGTTTCGAGTTTCATATAAGGAAATAGTCCCATAAAATCGGTCTCGTTAATGCTAACTGGATTTAGAGACAAAATAGAAAAATAATACAAACTTTCTACACCCCTTAATAAGTTGAATTTCCCAAAAGGGACCAACAATTTGGGATGAAGGGAGTATTTTATTTTGAACTGTGTGATTAATAAGAGCATGGTATTTTCAGGTTGCTGTATTTGCCCCCTCTCGATCAGCGCACTATCTTAACATAACACTAAGCAATGTGGCAAAGGTAGATCTCTCACTGTTCAGAGTCGCAAGTATTATCATTTCCGTGAGTATTTTTCTAGGCTTCATCTAGTTTGCTTGTACTCCCTCCGCACCAATTTGCTTGTCCTACCCTTTTTTGGATGTTTCAAAATGAATGTCCATTTTGAAAAGTCAATATATAAAATTGTGCAATCCTTAAAAAATTGTGCAACATTACTCATTTGTCCTTTTGTTTTTAGATTTAAACACCATGTCAAGAAAAACATTGACAAAGTGGGAAAGTCAACATTAATAAAATATTTTATCATCTAATCCTTAAAAACACGCTTCCCCAAAAGGTGCAAGAAAATTGGAATGGAGGGAGTACTTCTTCAATAGCTTGGAACACATTGTTGAGCGCATTTCCTAGTAACTTAAGTTTTGGGGACAATTGGTAACTGAGCATGGCATCAGAGCTCAGATTGGAAAAGGTTTGGGTTTAAGTCTTTCCATTTTCATTTAGTCCCCGCTTGCATTTTGTTTCTCTCTATCTATGAACATTTGCATCTCGACATTGCAATACGAGGTTGCACGTGTGAGAGGGTGTTGGGTAGCTTGATATATATGGTTGGGTTCATTTCCTAACAGCTTAAGCTTTTCAGACATTTCATAATCTTGCAGTGCTAGTTTCATTGTATAGTGCTTTTGGATGGAGGAAAAAAATGTACGGTTGACTGGTTGAGATATAGAATAGGAAAGGCTTCCTTAAGATTCACCTCATTTTCCCATCCATTTTTTGGTTGATGAAAGAATAGGAAATGCACTATTTTGTTCTATTGTCTCTAGGGAAATTTGCTTTTACAAGGATGCTTGCATATGTTCAGCCAAACAAAAAGGATATTGGACAGGCATGACATACATATGTAATCCAGGGTGAGAGTGGTGATATACAAGTACCATTAAATGTCATTGAGTTTGTAATGATAGATGTTATGTCTATTGACTGCAGTCGTAGGCATATCAAACTAATATTTATATCAAGGAAATAATACTAGTAAAGTTATAAGTCCAGGATCGATCCACGAGGAGAGTGACCTAAGTAATAATAATTAAGAAATTGATTCCTAAATTAATTCTGGGAAAAAGGTTTGGTGTTTGATTGGTTTTTAACTAAGAGAATAAAATGCATCTAATTAAATACTTTTGACAGTGGAAAAAACTATCTAGGGATTGAATCAACTTCATCCTTGTAAAATAGGTTCGTTGGAATTAATGAACTATTATTTGGAATAACCGTACACCGTTAAAGATTTCAAACCTATAGGATATTACTGAAGAAAAACTCGTGAATCCTCGAATAGCATGGAATATCACCACTTAGTATGAATTGTCTCACCAATACGGTCCGTCTCTATGGCACGACCCGTCTAATAGCACGACTCATCATACGAAGTATAATCCATCTTACTCAACTATCGGAATCAGGAACACACTATTGTATGATTGATGTTTGAAATCTGGAATAACAAACACTCATTAGATCGAAAGAATAAAAACATTTTATAAAATATGAAAATCTCTAATTGTACAATCAATCCAAATAATAAAATAAAAGATAGAACCTTTAATACGCTGAATACAATCTTCATCAATACCCTAGAATGTTGGATTTGGCTGGCCATGGCATGTCGATGCGCACGTGAAGGTAAGGAACTGAATGCTGATGTGCACGTGAAGGACTAAAACATCATGTCGATGTGCATGTTGCCTATCAAAAAAGGCAAAAAATGGCATGTCGATGTGTATGTTGGTCAAAAAAGGCTGGGAATGGTATTCCAAAACAACATGTGACACCCCAGCTTGGCTGTGGTGTCAACTGAGAGTCCCAGGTGGAGGTGTCCGGTAAGGATCTTCAGGGGACGTCCGGGTCGGTGGACAGGTCTCACATTGTTTGGTAGATGTAAGTTGCGTGCTATAAATAATATATTATGAACTTACCTTGCACAAGGCCTTTTAAAGATGTGTGTGCATCAAAGCCCATTGGAACATCCCAATTAAGTGTGCTCGTCCTGGAGTAGTCCAAAGATGAGTGACCCTCCGGGAAGTCCACTGGGATTTGGCGTCCAAAGCAGACAATATTGTGCAGGGCGGGTGTGTGTCATTACATATGCTATCAGAGCCTGCACCAACGGAAATGTGGGACTGAAGGAGAATCTTGGCCCCACACGAGTACGTGTGTTCCTAAGTGGGGGAGACTGTGACACCCCGACTTGGCTGTGTTGTCAATTGTGAGTCCCAGGTGGAGGTGTCCGGTAAGGAATTCTAAGGGACGTCTGGGTCGGTGGACAGGTCCCACATCGTTTGGTGGATGTAAGTTGCGTGCTATAAATAATAGATCATGAACATGTCTTACACCGAGCTTTTTAAAGCCATGCAGGAAGCCATTTGGAAACTCGTAGTTAAGTGTTCTCGTCCTGGAGTAGTCCAAGGATGGGTAACCCCCTGGATAGTTTACTGGGATTTGGCGGCCAAAGCGGATAATATTGTGTAGGGCGGGGGCGGATCGTTATACAACATGTCAGCTTGCATGTCGGTCAAAGAAGGTCCAAAACGGCTTGTCGATGTGCATGTGAAATCCCAAAACAACACGTCGACATGCACATTGTCGGTAAAAGAAGGCAATGAATGACATCCCAAGCACGTTGACGTGCACATTGTCTGTTAGGCAAACAGTGACAACCCAAAATGTAATGTTGTGCATGTTGTCTGCCGAAAACGGCCTTAAACAGCATATCAATGTGCATGTGAAGGTCCGGGAATTACATGTTGATGTGCATGCAAATGCAAGGAATGACACATTGATGTGTATGCAAAGTCCCAAAGTGACAAGTTGATGTGCATGTCTTCATCCAAAGAAGGCATGGAACGAAATGCACGTGAATGTCTGTAATGTCCCGTTGCTCGTGTCCTTTTAAAAAATACATTAGCACTATTGCTAACCTATTCCTTCAATGGTACATTGGTCCCCATACAAGTTGAATGTGCTTGGTTAATGGCTTCTTATGGCTCGTGCCACAACATTTGCCAAGGGGTTGCACTAAGTATCGATAGTCAACCTCTCTGGAACTGCTGTTTTGCACTTCAGTACCGATAGTTGCTGCTCTCTTGGTCTTGGAACTACCGACAATCAATGGCTTTGGTTCTGGGGTCGTGGAACTACCGACAATCAATGGCTTTGGTTCTGTTCCTCCGCGACTAACTACCGATAGTTGCTACCTCTGCAGTGCATTGAGCATCGGTAAGTCATGGGTCGTGACTGTGCAATAAATATACAGAACACCTTACTATCTATACTCCCTTGCCTCCGACTCTCGGTACTTAATCTGTTTTTCCACCAATTACTTTGTTTATTTGTTTCGACCTTCAACTTTGGTTTTCGGCTCTCGGACTCTTCTTCAACGTTGTTCGGGTGTATTTCCTGGCCCATCTTTATATGAAATTTACACTTTCGCTCTTTAATGCTCCGTTTGGCCATAAATAATTACTTCCGACTTAAATCCTCTAAACTTGTAGAAAGTTTGAACTCCAACAAACACAAGTAAATAACTATAATACGGGTCAACAAAACAAACAATTAGGAGGTAAAATGGGTGCGCTACCACACTTATTATCTATCTTAGAGGTACTTGAAGTCTTTGTCAAGGTCATGTTCCCCTGAAGTCTGTCAAGAACACAATCAATCGCCATGTTGACCTTCCCCCTTTTGTACCAATATTCACTGCATTTGAAAGTACAAATAGGAGAGCAGTCCAATATAGAAAATTGAAACAAACACGCGCCTCACATATTTCATCCTAGTTACTAGATATGGATACAAGTACCATTAAATGTCACTGAGGTTGCAACAATAGTTATTTAGTCTATACTTGAACTCTTTGTCAAGGTGATGTGGCCTGAAATTCTATCAAGAACACAATCAATTGTCATCTTGACCTTCCCCCTTTTCTACCCATAGCTTCCGCTTTTGATATTCACTGCATTTCAAAAGTGCAAATTTTAGAGCAGTCCAATATAGAAAATAAAACAAACACGTGCCTTCCACGTTTCATCCTAGTTACTAAATATGGAGATTAGAACCATGGCTTTGATCACTGTTTCGATAAACTTCATACTATATTCTCACCTCCCAGTTGAAAAGGATCAAAGAGTTGTAAGCTCCCCAGATGAATCCAATGCATAAGAAATTCTCTGACTGTTGGACAGTTCCTGAGACAGCTGGTGTCTGGTTATTTCTATTTCCAGAAATGCTCTCAGTACTTCTTGGTGCATTTCTGCTATGTTGTATTTCTTGTTACAGGTCATCTCCAAGGACAGTGGACCTCTGATAAAACAAAATTACCCTGTATGGACAATCAAACCTGTTCCGTGTAGGGGTGGGTGATGGATGCTCTTCTCTTTCCTCTTTGCATTTCTTTACTAGTTTTGGGAGGGTCAATAAAAATATAAATCGTTTTTTGACTTGTAATTATTTGTTTATACTTTGTTTTGACATTAATTGTTGTGGGATATCTTCTGACCACTAATACCTTCTCTCTTTATTGGAAGGGGGTGAGGACAGGGGTAATATTCACAAGGTGCTCTCTCTGGAGTTGGACAGAACTGCAGGCGTCGTGGACGATGTCAGACAATATGTTAATGTGAGAAATCCTCCACAAAGTGATAAACTAACGGAGAAAGGAAACCCAATTCAACTGACTGGACACTGCAGAAACGAAAACGGTACTCTAGGTGCTGTGAAAATCATGAAGAAAGACGGAATAGATTGCATTGACGATGAACAAAGGGGTTTGGTATACGTGAACAAATTGCAAACTGAAGGCCATCAACCAAGTAGCCTCCAATACAGTAGCTCTGTGGCGAAGTTGGTTGAGAGCCAGAATGATGAAGAAATTCAGAGAATAAATGGAACTAGGAAGCAAAGACAGGCGCTGATACCAAAAGCCTCAATTCCCGAATGGACAGATGAACAACTATATGAGCTTTTTGCCGCTGATAGTGAGGATGGTGGATCTCTTTTCTGATGGGAAACAGGTCCCTTGCAACTCACGGGGAGAATATCTATACATGTGCAACAACAAAAAAAGGTCTGATAGCTGAACGACCTATTGAATAACTACGCTAGTTTATTCTCTCTACCATAAAAAATCTTTAATGCCTCTTCTTTTTACTGTTTGTTATCTGGTGGTTAATATTCCGTGCTTGCAATAGATGTTGGTTGGAAATTCTTGAACGTTAAATTTCTAACCCTTAAAAGTGTTACAAACTCTGTTTTGGTTTTGAAAGAAAAACATTGGCAGAACAATAATTGTTGATTTTCTTCCAATAATTAATGTGGTGGGAATAATTAGGATTTGCCACGTGTCAAGGACATAATTGTATTATCCCGGCATCCAGCGGTAGCGCGGCTTTCAGACTGCCACGTCATTAGCGTCCGCACTGGGGGATCAGGTCAGTCTAGTGCGGCTAGACATCCATTCAGTGCGGCGATCAGCTATTCTGTGCAGCATTGCTAGACCCCCAGTGAATATAGCCAGCAATGTGTCCAACAGTACCCTTGCACTACGGATTAGGTTGACCTAGTATAGCCCACATCCTGGTAGTTGGGTAGACCGTTGGTCAGGGACACATGTGCAGGATCTGTTAAAGTATCAAGCTTGATTAGCTCATATCTTGTTCAACAGTGATTTTATCACTATGATGTTCCAGTACTTCATCATTTGTCTTCGGGAAGAAGAAGTTTGATCCATTGCTGTTCCATCTACATTCTTGTGCTCTTCCAGAAGATTACTTCTGGTCTTCCGGAAGAAGATGATTCTCCTGATGTTGTCCATGCTATGACCACATGTTCTTCCAATACATGGTCATCATTATTCCGGAACATCAAGTGTGGATATCCTGAAGGATCATTATCTTATTTCCACCAGTTTAGTTTGACATCTGTCACTCCTCATTTAATGAGGTGGTTATGTTTGTTATGTCGGTTAGTGTAGTTACTGTAAAAGGAATTGTCCAGTTGTAAAATGATTACAGAAAATTCAAGAATCAAGAAGTATCTCTATTCTGTTTTGAGTTTTCTTTATGGTATCAGAGCTGTGTAGCTCCAACGAGCACGGTCATTGATCCATGGCAGATCTGATCATCTTCCTCCCTTTCTCCCTCTTTCTTGTGATTTCCAATATCTTCACCCTAGTTACAGTCAAACTTGACTCAAACAACTACAATATTTGGAGGAGTCAGATTCTTCATCTTCTTCGTGCAGTAGGATTTCAATCTCATATTGATGGACTGAATCTTCCTCCACCTGAATACGTCTCAGACATTGACAAAAACCAGGTGATTAATCCTCTTTATAATCAGTGGAAGGCAATAGACTCCAATCTATTAATGTGCATCTCTGCCACATTAACCCCAACGGTTTATGCCTCTATTCTAAATTGCAACACCTGTTCTGAGGTATGGTCTATATTGGAAAAGAAGTTTACTTCGTTATCCAGATCTCATATTCATTTGTTGAAGAACAAACTGAATAATATCAAGAAGACCAATTCGATTGAAAGTTATCTTCAAGAAATCAACATGATTTCTCATCAACTCTCTATGTCTTCTGCAAATATTGATGAGGAGGACCTTTTCTTAATCACTCTTAATAGCTTACCTGAAGAGTATGATGCATTCAAGACCACAATCAGGAATAGGGGAGGTTACATGTCCATGGCAGAGTCATCATCCTTGTTATGTTCTGAGTCTATACATGTTGAATCCAAGATTCAACATATTCAAACCAAGGAACCTAATGTTGCCTTCTCTGCTATCAAAGACAACAAGAACTATAATCAATCTCAATTCAGAGGATATAAAGGATCACAGAGAGGAAGAGGAGGAAGGAGCTTTCAAAACCCTAAGGGAAGAAATTCCAATAACTCACAGAATCAGGCCAAGAGGCCTGCTTACTGGCAGAATTCGTCTCAATAGATTATCTGCCAAATATGTGGAAAACCTAACCACACTGCTGTTGAATGCTGACACAGGACTAACATTGATTTTCAGCCCTACACAAACAGGTCCTCATCTCAAGGATCCACAGGCTCTCCAGGAGGATATGAATCATACAAGGCTTATGTTGCTTCCTCTCATACTGATGACAATGATAACAATTCCTGGTATATTGATTCAGCAGCCACAAACCATATCACTCACGATCTAGCCAAATTGCAGGTATATGAACCATATGAGGGCAATGACCAAGTTACTGTTGGCAATGGGACCAATATTCCTATTCATCACACTGGTCAAGGTATACTCACTACCCCTACTGGCACCTTAACACTACAAAATGTCCTCCATGTCCCTAATATCAACTCAAATCTCATTTCTGTTCACAAACTAGCACATGATCATAACTGTGTTATAATCTTTGATGCCAATTCTATCTCTGTTCAGGACAAAAGCACTAACAAAATTCTGGCACAAGGTTTTCACATACATGGTCTCTATCAACTTCCTCTGCTTCCATCAAACCAATCTCACCACAAAACATGTCTTGCATCCAAGGTGTCTTCTGCTCCTGCTGTCTCCAGCACTTTTTGGCATCACAGGCTTGGTCATCCTTCCAAGCAAAAAACTATCTTGTGTTTTGAATAAATTTCATACTTCTGTACTAGATGGAAAGTGTAATGACATTTGTCCCAACTGTAGTGTAGCCAAATTTCACAGATTACCATTTGTTCTATCTAATCATACTGTGAATGCATTTTTATCACTAATTCATAGTGATGTTTGGGGACCCTTTATTCCATCTATCTCTGGTTACAGATTTTATGTCCTTTTTATTGATGACTTCAGTAGATTCACATGGATTTACCCTCTTCACTTTAAGAGTGAAGTTCCTTCTAAATTTCTAGAATTCAAACAATTCACTGAAAAACAATTTTATGTCAACCTCAAGATTTTAAGAACCGATGGAGGTGGAGAATATACCAGTCATGAATTTACATTATTCCTTCAAACTAATGGAATACATCATCAAATGAGCTGTCCACACACACCACCCCAAAATGGTGTAGCTGAAAGAAAGCATAGGCACATAGTTGAAACCACTATTGCCATGTTACATAAATCTGGTGTCCCTCTTATATACTGGTTTGTAGCCATTGCCATTGCTGTCTTTGTTGTCAATAGACTTCCCAGCTCTTCTCTCCACAACACTTCCCCTTATGAAAAACTACTCCACAAACCACCAGATTATTCCTTCCTCAAAGTCTTTGGTTCTTTATGTTATCCATGGCTAAAACCCTACACTCACAATAAACTTGAACCCAGATCCACTCCCTGTGTATTCATTAGTTATCACCCCTCCTATAAAGGATATAGATGTCTAGATCTCACTACCAATAAAATCTATATATCTAGACATGTTATCTTTGATAAACATACTTTTCCTTTTCTTACTCATACATCTACTGACTATTCTTCATCCTTACCTCAATTACATCAATTCTTTTGGCATTCTCCCCATTCTATTTCATCCACTGTTACTACACCAACTTCTGATCAAAATACTTCATTACCTATTCCAGACTTATCTTCCCCTTCTACCTCTATACATAAACCTCTTTCTTCTCCACAACATTTACCTCCATCTTCTTCTTCAATTCCCACTTCTCATCCTATGTGCAAAAGGTCTAAAACTCATACCACCTCCACAAATACTCACTCAATGCAAACTAGATCCAAAGGCAATGCTTCCTTATCTTGTC
>NMUG010002076.1:0-16571 GCA_002855965.1 Monotropa hypopitys | reverse complement strand
CAAGCTTTCAGAATGCAGTGAGGCTAGCTGCCTCCGTTGTTCCTTAAGGAAGCCTAATCTCGCAACTATAGTTGCGACATTGGTCAAAAAATTTAAATGTTGTCAGCTTTGAGCCACGCGCCCAACTGGTACCCCAAGGGTCAAGTCTTGTCATCTTCTGAAATGGATCAGAATAGCCTTAAGCGCGATCAGAACGGTCCGAAACGCGACTTCGACGAGCCAGATCCGCGTCGTCGACAATTCAGAAAAAAAGTTTGATTCCACCAGCAGATGTGAAATTCCTCAGAGGAGCCGGGAAAAATCAGAAACAAAAGCCGTGACTCAAAATTTCACGCATCAATTTCTTTGTCTACCATTGTTGTGCAAAGTACACAAAGAGGGGCAGCTGTTGATACCCAAATTTTGACTCAGTCTCCAACTTATTCAGAAATCCGCAAAAATACCTCTTCAGGGATTAATGTGCATATCCGGGATGTTCGGACTTTTCGCGAATAACACCGATGCTATCTGAAAATTTCTGTAACAGTCAACGAGCAGCGACAAAGTGTTAAGGAACATTTACCTGTCTCAGAATTTAAAGCCGACGCACCGGTCCAGAAAATTTCCAACGGACGGCACTGAAACTGCATCCAAAAAAGGCAGAATATCCGGGAACGAGAAAATCCCACGTGAACAGTCAGAATTCTGTTGTCAGACGGAATATTGGCAGTAAATCAATTATCGTGAAGCAGGTAGAAAAATTAAATCCGTCAGATTCAGATCCGGGATTTAATTACAGGTGAATGTCAATCCGATCGTTTTTTCGTGCAGCTGACCAATAGCCTCGGAAATCAGTGAACGGATTTTGTACGGACCTTATCTTCAAAGTCTGGCATTCCTAGTGGAGCAGATTTTCCGGAAGCCAAGCAGTCCAAAAGGTACACCTACCGCTTTTTGCTTTATTTACGACATCGGCCTCCGATCGCCAAGAATCCTCGGGAATGAGCAGAATTCCCCACGAGCATCCGAATTTCCGTTTCTGAATGGAAAGTCGAAGCAATTTTTATTACAGAGAGGACAGCGTAAAAATTGAATCCGTCAGATCCAGATTCGGGGTTCAGTTAAGGGTAAACGACAATCCGTTCGGTTCTCCGTGCAGCTGACCAGCAGCCTCGGAAATCAATGAACGAATTTTGCACGGATCTTATCTTCCAAATTTGGCATTCCTAGTGGAGCAGATTTTTCAGAAGCTGAGCAGTCCTGAAGGTGCAACCCGCGCTTTTCTCTTTGTTCTAAGCAACGGAGCCGAATTTCAGGGATTTCCCGGGAAACGTCCGGTTCAAGCCCGGGTCATTTGCTATATTCCTGATCCAACTCTACGATCATGAATATCAAATTTAAATCGTCAAAGTCCGAGTTCGTCAAGGGGCCGGCCAAGCGCAAACAGAAGCTTCGGACCAAGATTCAGAACTTCGGGATATTTTACGATTTTAGATATTTTATTTTTATTTTTATTTATTTTTTATTTATTTTTGGGCAAGAGATAAGGTCAACCCGACCCAGAAGCTTCCTAAAATATCCAATGCCAGCACATGGGCCACGTGGCAGCCCATTGGGCCGGAGTGCCCCAATGTCGCAACTATAGTTGCGACATCCATTGTTTATAAATAGGGGCCAACCCTCAACATTCAAAGGATCCCACAAGTTGCAAACACACTCTCTACTTCCAAATACTCCCAAAATCCGACAACCCACAAACCAAAAACCTCCGGGTCTTTACCCTATTCCATTTTTCACCGCATCTTTGCGAAGTATCTGAACCCCTATTTATTTTACACGGTAAATTGTCATTTTGTCTCGGTTATTCTTCGTAGACTCTTGGTAGTGTTCTAATCTATAGTTCGGCATTAGTCGATCGGCCTCGTCCGACACTATGCCTTATTATATTTTAAAGAAGATATCTTTAGAAGTTGTCTCCCAGAATTGTACAGATATAGCAATACAATTTGCTTTTATTTGTTAAATACTTGTCTTTACTGCTTTAAAACCCATATCTGTTAAAGAATTCGTTATTTTATGTCTTTCTCCTCGTTAAAATTCGGCGCATGCTTGGCTATGCCGGCTCCGCTGTCGCAAACGAGAAGAACATAAAGTCGTCTTCGCCTTAAAATATCTGCCGTCTAGCTCAGAATATATCCAGCTCAGTTATATACGATATCTTACCAATTGTTGCCGTCTAGCTCGGAATATATCCAGCTTGGTTATATACGATATCTTACCAATTGTTGCCGTCTAGCTCGGAATATATCCAACTCGGTTATATATGATATCTTATCAATTGTTGCCGTCTAGCTCGGAATATATCCATCTCGGTTTATATATATGATATCTTATACCCCTGTCCATATATACATATTACAGCATTCTATCTCTCTTCAGTGATTAACTTTCGCTTTCCCCAAAACACTTTCAAATAAAATTAAATTTCGGAATTCGTACTCTAGAGTGAAAGCTTGCAGTAGCTACTAGACTCAGATTTAAGGAATGCCTTGTGACTCGGACCCGTCCGGAGCACTCGATATTCTGAGGGATTTTTCACACTTAAAGAAATAATTCCCCTCCCCATTTTTCAAAACACAATCGAAGCTCTGTTCGACTGAAAAATAGATAAAATACTTTTAAATTAAATCAAATTCCTTTATCCATACTCCAAAGTGAAAGCTTGCAGTAGCTATCGGACTCGGATTAAAAGAATGTGTTATGACTCGGATCCGTCCGGAGCATTTGACATTCTGTGGAATTTCCACATTAAAATAAACGTTTTATAAAAATCCTTTCGCGGTCGAAGTTCTGTCCGACTCGAAAGCCTAAAAACCAATTTTACGGTCGAAGCTCTGTCCGAGCCAAAAATAGAAAAAAATCGTTTTTCACAGTCGAAGCTCGGTCCGACTGTAAAATGTCAAAAACACTTTTAAAACCAAAACCAAGTTCCTCAAATCCGTACTCTGAAGTGAAAGCTTGCAGTAGCTATCAGACTCGGATTAAAAGAATGCTTTATGACCCGGGTCATGCCGGATCATTTAATATTCTTTGGAACTTCCCAAACAAAATAAATAAATAAAGTAAACAAATAAAATATTTCAAAACCGGTCGAAGCTTTGTCCGACCGTAAAATATAAAACCATTTTTAGCCGAAGCTCCGTCCGGTTCAAGTTTAATTTTCAGAACCGGTCGAAGTTCTATCCGACCTAAGAAAACTAAATCACTTTTCAAATGCAGTCGGAATTCTGTCCGACTGTAGAAAACCTTTTTTTAGCCGAAGATCCTATCCGGTCCAAATTTATTTCTAAAAACACAGTCGAAGTTCTGTCTGATTGTCATAAATAAACCTGAATTAATAAAATAAAATCGTTTTCTCAAACGCATTCGAAGCTCCGTCCGACTACAGAAAACCATTTTTTGCCGAAGTTCCGCCCGGCTCGAAAACATGTCTTTCTTAAATAAAACCGGACCGAAAGGCCGCCCAAAATTCTTTTATAAATTAACCGGGCCGAAATCTGCCCGTCAACAACTATTACCCACTTGCTATTTAGATTTCAATTCATTTCATTCATATCAGTAATAATTATTCTTTTCTCTAGCCAAGAAAACAATTGATTTCGGATCCTAAAAAGATTTACTTTTGAAAATGAAAGTACCGAAAGGGCGAGTGGGGTGCCTAACACCTTCCCCATTCGTAATTTAATCTCCGAACTTCGAATTTCTGGTTTGCAGACACCTTTCCAAATAAAAAGACATTTTATTCAAATAAAATGACATCTTTCTAAATATTCATTTTTAATAAAATAGCGGTGACTTGGCACACCAAGAATAAAATGCCGAGTGGCGACTCCAAAATTTCTAAACCGGTGCACTCAGGCCGTTACCCATTTTTTAAACAAACCCCCCCTTTTTAAAATAAATTCCATCAGCGCGGATTCTCCCGTCCCGGAAAACGGCCCCCACCAGACGGGGGACGAGGGAAGGACGAGAAAATTTCCCGGTACGACATGGGTTAGGCTGGAAAGAGAGGTCTATGTGTATCTCTTTTATTGTAACGGTGATTACATAGTAGATACCGGCGTGCTCTCAAAAGAAACCACGCCGAAGAGTGAACTAAGCAATTGTTGAACCACTATAAAAATCTCTGTGTACAACTGTCTCTCTCTCTCTCTCACTATTATCTCTCCTGTTTTACTATTACTGCTCACCTGATATTACTAATCATTTGCTTGTTTGTGTTTACAATTAAAAAGCATTAAAAAGGGCCTAAAAATTAAAAGACCTATTCACCCCCCTCTAGGTTTCTATCAATTGGTATCATAGCCCGAAACTCCGCGACAGAGGCCAATATGTAGAAGGCATGAATAGATTGGCCAATTAAAATTTATATAGATCCTCTTTTAATTATTTGCAAAATGATTAACTTGATTTATTATTAATGATTGTTATTTATGCAATATTGTTTAAGTGATTGATTATTATGCAGACGGAAGCAATAATAGAGAGAAAATAAAACAATCACAGATGCAGTAGAGTGTAAGGGATAAAGAGACAACACAATGCAACACCAATATTTATAGTGGAAACCACTTAGGCATCAATTGATTCCTAAGTGTAAAACCACTTGACCTAGTCTACTTTTTCACTAGAAATAACAAAGGTTTATAGAGTACAATAGTTACCGACTTTATACCCAAAGCCCACCTAGATCCTACAAACCTAAAGCCAGCCATCAGAGGAACTGTAATATATTCTTCCAAATATGTAACCTCCGATCTGACTTCCACGCAGTTCACTGAAGCCGGAATCTCGTATCGGCGGAAGAACTCCTTAAATTTAGATAAGACTCTGCGGAAATAGTCAAGGTACGGGCAGGGCCGATCTCCAGCCGCCCTGATCGGTCCCCCGAGATCTCTGTTCGGCCGTCCCCCCAGAGCAACGTACGTGGTTTCGTTTTCGTCCGAGAAGTGCCGGACAATGTTTGATCGACCACCAATTGGACACTGCCTCGAGGAAGAATCCCCGGGGGTGATAGCTGCAGCCGGAGATGACATCTTCGAGCTTGCCTCAGGAGTTAGCTCTCCCGGGGATGGTTGGACCAATGGGTCCAAATTAGAGTGAGACGAAGTAGAAATCAAATCAATCACCTAGTCCATGCCGACTGTGAAAGCACAATTGCCGAAGGGATGAAGAGCTCTCCGGAGGGTCTTTCTATTCAAACGTAAGTCCCGGGCATCCAACCGCAATGGCCTATATATATGCTCCAACCAGGTACATAACACAGCTGTCAAACATTAAATATTTGCACAATTACCGAAGAGGTACCATCTGACCAGCGAACCAAACGCCACCACATGGCAAATCGCTGACATCTTAGCCGTAATTTATCTGATGCTGTCAGATGTCAGCGTCTACTGTGCCCGGACTACCCCTCCGGAGCAAAGTGTCTGGCCCTACATGATCAATCCTTCCCAGCTGAGCTGGAAAAGATTGAGGGGCTATTGTGGTAGACGGACCTTAGCTTTAAGGGGTCGGATCTGGCACAAACCCGGACCACGCTCCGAATCTCTCATAACTATTGGTATCGTTGTTCTTATGGCCCTTCGCTAGGCCTCAATACCGTCCGACATCCCCCCCTAGGCAAAACGCTCCGGAAATATGGGTAGGCCAAACAAAGTTGACTCCTCCGACTACTAAACTGGTCGGTAGAGCATCGTTCACCAGTCTTGTAACGAAACATCGCTCCCGGCTGACCGACTCATAGCAGAAGGGCATCCCTTCAGCCTAACCTCTGGCAATGAGCACCACGTCTGCCTTCTTTTTCCCCATCCGTACGATTAACCCAGCCTATTGGCTGCACTGGACTGCATTGGCCAAACACGTGCACCATCCGGGTCAAATACCGCACGGGGGAGTCTATAACGTGCGACCCATGTACCAAATCTTACCCTAAAGAGCGCCAATCCCTATAAATACCCCATTTGGGTACTGTTCATGGGATCTTCTCCCCGACTGCCTAACGTCCGGCCTCACTTGCTTTCTGTTTCCCTTCTCAAACAGAGACTAACTTAAGCTTCGGAGACCCCATCGGTTACAACCAATCGGCGGGCACTAACCTTTGTTTTGCAGGAGCCCAACAAGTGGATCCCCTTTTCTATCTTTGCAGGGACCCACATAGACCGTCGGCCCCGACAGCGATCGCCCAACTCCGGGTTATCGTCGCCAATCCGATACTTGAAGGTCCGGTCATCGGGGAGGCAAATTTTGAAGTTTTCGGCCACCACAACTTCCAAAACAAAAATAAACATTTTTTAAAAATACAGTCGAAGCTCTGTCCGACAGTTGGTTCTCTCCCGATTCGATTTTTTATTTTTTAATTTAAATTAACTAAATTACATAAATACGCCTGGACTTTTATTAATTTCAAAATTAAGAGTTTAATTAAATTATTTGATTTATACGCCTTTATTTGATTCTATGATTTTCAATCCCGGCCCATCGCAAATTTAATTGCTCCGATAATTATTTTATCATCTTTAAAATTTTGTATTAGCTCTAATAATTATTTTAATTAGTTTTCAATCTTAATCCAACTCAAGATTAATCGCTTAAATAATTATTTTAGTCATCTAAATATTTTAATTCCTTTTAATTAATTTTAATTAATGCAATTAATGCATAAAATAAGATGCGGGTTTCACAACTTAAAAACAAAATGAATACTTAAAAACAAAATGAATCAGATTTGGTCCAAAATGATGTCGTTTTGGAAAAAACAATTGAACCGTTTAACCCCAAAACAACGTCGTTTGGGATGTGAGCAACATCCCCGAATTCGTTCAAACATGTCCATCCTCGAATTCGTTCCATAGTTCTCCATCTGTTTTTATACTCTTATAAGAAAAATTAAATGTGTCCCCTTTCACTGAGAAAAATAAAAATGGAGGAATTTTATACTATCTATCACTCATTAGAAAGGTATCTATTTAATAGTTTTTCACCATTTTTTCAAAATAGTGTGTTAATATCGAACTATGATATTATGAGTCATTAGATGATATATAACAAGAATATCTAGAGTTTATTTATTTAATTTATTAAAATTGTTTTATAAAAGGATAAGTCTACACACACACCAATTTACACACCCTCGTGCACACCCTACACGAGGGGCCCACACGTACACTAAATTAAAATATGATCCGACAGTTAAATTGTCAAAACTCGTATTTTCAAGTTATATTTCCAGAATTTTATTCATAATTCAAATCGAGTGTCAGATCTTGATATAGCTTCTTTGAATTACGTTGACGCTTGGAATTATGTTTTGGATGTCTTCTTGAGTCAACTACATGGTTCGTGTTTGATTCGTTGTGTTCTGTGGAAGTTCCGGGAGTTCCTGGCATGAAGATATCATAACAGGAGAAGTTTGCATCGGTGCAAGGTAGGTTTGCACCAGTGCAGGAGGTTTTTGAGAGTTTGCATCGGTGCACAAACTCATTGCTTTCTTTGGAACAAGTTTGCATCGGTGCAAGGATGAGTTGCACCGGTGTAGGGGAGTTTGCATCGGTGCAAGGGAAGCTTGCACCGGTGCAAAAGTCTTCTATTGGATTTTAAGCTAGTTTGCACCGGTGCAGAGAGGAGTTGCACCGGTGCACAATGTCCAGAATTGGTTCATTAAGGGTATAATTTGTATTTTGCTTGGGGGATGTATATATACAACACTTGCACGATTTTTGGGCATTCCCCTTCATTTTTATAAACCCTATCCTCTCTCACACTCTCTCTCTCTACCTCCATTATCAAACTTCTCCCTTCTCTCTAAAAATCAAAGAGGTTCCAAGGATCCATTGAAGAAATTGCAATGATTAAAGTCGTTCCTCGCGTTGAGAGCCCTCCGGCAAGCCACATACTGAAGCCATTCACTGAAGTTCGAATCCTAGGTTTGTGGTAAAGCTTATTTGAGGTAGGATATATTTATCTCTAGTATGGTTCTTGATTGTGACCTCCTCCCTCTCCCTATTACATGTGTTTGATTTTGTCAATTTTGTACCTCACATGTGTTGGTAAAATTAGTAGGGGTTAGGGAGTTGTATTATGAAATTGGTGGTGGGTTTGTAGTCTATAGGGATGTCTCTCATTATTCCTATATTCAATTTCATGTATTGAACATTGTATGGAAAACCCCCAAATCTTGCACGAACCCTGATTTCTATAAATTGGAGATTTTGATCAATTGGTAGTCACATGTTCAAACTGAGTTGGTATTTATGCAATTGGGCATATTTGATGTGGAATTAATGCATTAGACACATGGGTCATGTGTGATAAATATGGGTTACATGTTGGGCCAATTATCATATGGTTGAGTCATGCATGGAATTAAATAGAATTGACTAGCATTGGTTACGGATCATGATATGAACACCTCACATGTACTTGACACAATAAATTATGTGAATGGTATGATTGACTAGCTTTGGCTAGGTGATATAACAATGATAGGGGTTTGATCTATATAGTATATGGGAATAGACTTATAACGGGGTTCCCGGGATGGTCGCGTCATCCACGACATTGTGCACAATAGGGTACCTTGGCCCTCCCATCGATTATTTGGGGAACGACGGAAAGGAATGGTTAGTGGGTTTGGCCGCCTACTAAACCAACCCTACCCTATCAACGTTATTTGACACAACGATAGTTGGAATTAGGATAACATGGAATGGACTTATAATGGGATTCCATGGAGTATCCATAATACCAAACGTGAAACTAGTAGGATAACTTGGAATGGACTTATGACGGGATTCCAAGGGGTATCCATGGTATGAAATCAATGAATGAATGGATGAACTTACATATGTGTATCATGGAAAGAAATGGAAATTCATATGCATGCTTGTTGGGTACTTGGTTGAGTGGTCCTTGTTGGTGTATCTTGCATATGGTTAGCATGGTTTGACTAACTTGATAGTAGTTGGATCATTCTCATTGTTTATGTCTTATACATATGCATGTGTTGCATGTCCTACATTCACACACTAGTCCATGCCAGTTTTGGACATGCTAGGTGATAGATATTTCCTAATTTGGCGTGATACGCCCTTCTTTTTCTCCACAGGTTTTGATCCCTCCCTTAAAGGTCTCGATGCATAAGAGCTTTTGGAAAGGATTTTGGAAGAAGCCCCCATTTTCTATATTTTGTTTATTTAGACTCTTTGAGCTTGTAATAGAGTAGGAGGTTTGTAAGACTTTAAATTTGTACTTCTCTTCCTCCCCTTACTCTATGGTTTGTTAACCCTTCATTTCCTTATCATTCATTCTTGGATTTTCATATTTTTGTACGGTTGGGCTAGATGATGTTACTTAGTTATCTATTATACAACGAATTTCAAAAAAATGGTTTGAAAATCCGGGGCATGACAACTTGGTATCAGAGCTTTCGGTTTCGAAAACTTAGGCCTTTGGGGAGACTCTTAGTCTCAATAGTTTGTATTGTGTGTTGTGTTGCATTAACTAGCATGCGTCGTGGATGTGTAGAGCATACATTGGCATGATCCATAGGCTTGTGTGAGTTGATGAGTATGAATCGTGCATTGTTTCTTTCCTTGGGTATATCCTTGTTGATTGAGTTGATTATTGTTAGATTTATTCGAGGATATTATTGGGTGATCTCTTCTTTTGATTGATCTATGTCTGGTTGGTTGAGCGGATTCTCTGAGTCTTGTCTTGTGTACTCTTTCTTATGAATTTGTACTCCTCTCTTGTAGAAATGGCTCATCGTTGTGTTAGAGGAAGAGGTCGTGGTCGCCAGGGTTCAAACACCCCAGATGCTCACATTGAGGAAGTTAATGATAGGATGTGTGGGGTGGAGGATGAGTCACCTCCTGTTGTTCCTGTTCTGGAGGGGTTAGTAGACCCGAGTTAGTTTGCTAGAGAGCTTGCGGCCGCCATGGTCGAATCTAGTCGAGGGTTTGTTGCTCCACGGGAGAATGTGGGCAACCGTACTATAGATTCTTTACGGGAGTTTCACCGTATGGACCCTCCCATGTTCAATGGCGAGGGGGATCCACTGGAGGCGGATCATTGGTTGTCTTAGGTTTGTAAGGTGCTCGATATGCTAGAGATTGTTGAAGATAAGCTGTGGATTTCCTTCGCTACTTATCAGTTGACCGGTGAGCGAGTCAGTGGTGGAGTTCCATCTTGGAGATGCGCTTAGGAAGTTTGCTTGCCAGTGGAGATGCTGATCCACATGCCATTCTTGATCCTATTCGAGGTATGTCATGGGTTGAGTTCCAGACTGTCTTTGAGGTACAATATTTTCCCGAGAGTTTCAGAGAGAAGCTGCAGGAATAGTTCGAGAAATTGGAATAGGGGACGATGATTGTGTCCCAGTATGCCATGGGGTTCCAGGCATTGTTAAGGTTTGCTACGGACTTGGTGAGTTCGGAGGATAGGAAGTGCTAGCGCTTTGAAAGGGGTCTTCATTCTTCGATCCAAAGGCTAGTGATGAGCCAGTGGATCCGTACCTTTGCGGATATTGTTGATTGTGCTAGGGCCATCTAGCCGAAGAGGGAGTCTTCACAGGGAGTGAAGGTGTGGGAGCCGCGTTGTCAGGTATCTGCTTCTATCTTATCATCGGGGTGTTTTGGGAGGAAGCACTAGAGGGTGCAGTCTCATTTTCTAGAGGCCAGAGATCACAAGGTAGTACGGGTTCAGTGAAGGGCCCGGTTGTTTGTCATTGATGCCATTAGACGGGGCATATACGAGCGTATTGCAGAGTCTATGCCTGTTTTGAGTGTGGCCAGGTGGGTCACGTAGTCATAGATTGTCCGAGGAGAGCTGGCGGGCACAGTGAGGCAGGTTCGGTGCAACAGCCGCGGGGTGGGCATCATTGCCCTAATAAGTTAGGACCAGCTATTTAAGGTCAGGCTTCTCATGCTAGTGGAGGTGTGGCTCCTGTAAGACCAGTGCAGCAGTTTCAGCAGAGAGGTGGTCATTTCCAAGGTCCTACTACTCATGGTAGAGCTTATGCCATTCTTACCGCTTTAGTTCCTTCTACTTCACAACAACAGCCCGAGACTTCGGTGGTTCGTGGTATGTTTCTTATTTACAATTCGTGGGCTAGTGTTCTGTTTGATTCGGGTTCATCGCATTCTTTCATTGCTGCATCATTCATTCGTGCATTAGAGTTGGACGTGGATGTCTTGGATCCACATTTGTTTGTGGATACTCCGGTAAGAGGTCGTGTCCGTTTGAACTGGGTTTGCCGGAAATGCGAGTTGACGATGGAAGATCGGCATTTCATCATTGATTTCATCGTGCTAGGTATGTCAGGATTAGATATTATTCTTGGGATGGATTGGTTGTCTATCTGCCACCATCGATTGTTATCGGCGTCGAGTTCGGGTATGCTCTCTTGATGGGGATTATTTTTATGTTTACGACAAGAGAAAGGAGATAGTAGATGATTGTTTCTATGATCCTAGGGAGCGTGATTCTATTAGTTGCTTACTTGCGAGTCTTAGTTTGAATGACAATGTTTCTCACCGCAGGGAGTTGCCCCTAGTGGTTTGCGAGTTTCCAGATGTCTTTCTGGAAGAGTTGCCGGGTTTTCCTCCCAAGCGGGAAGTTGAATTTTCTATCGATTTATTACCGGGTACGTCTCCTATATCGATTCCACCTTATTGTTTCGCACCAGACGAGTTGCGGGAGTTGCAGTCCCAGTTGCAAGAATTGTATGAGTTGGGTTTTATTCGCCCTAGTTCGTCACAGTGGGGTGCTCCATCTTTGTTTGCCAAGAGTTCATTGCATTTATGTATCGATTATCGTAAGTTAAACTGTGTCACCGTTAGGAACAAGTATCCTATGCCGAGTATAGATGACTTGTGTGATCAACTTCATGGTTCCACATGCTTCTCCAAGATTGATCTACGATCAGGTTACCATCAGTTTGTAGTTCACACGGAGGATATAACAAAGACTACTTTTCGTATGCGTTACGGCCATTATGAGTTTGTTATCATGTCGTTCGGCTTGACTAATGCCCCAGCGATGTTTATGGATCTCATGAACCATATCTTTCGTATTCATATTGATCATTTTGTTGTAGTATTCATGGATGATCTTCTTATTTATTCAGCGTCAGAGGAAGAACACTAGATCCATCTTCGCGTTGTGTTGAAGTTGTTGTGGGAACATCGTTTGTATGCCAAACTCAGGAAATGTGAGTTTTGGCTACCAGAGGTAAAGTTTCTTGGCCATGTCGTTTCTGATGGAGGTGTGTCCGTAGATCCTAGCAAGATCGATGTCGTTTCCTTATGGCCGCGTCTGAAGAATGTGTTTGGCATCTGTAGTTTCCTTGGTCTCGCGGGTTACTACAGGCGTTTCATTTTGGATTTTTCTCGTTTGGCTGCTCCTATGATGCATTTGACCCGAAAGGGTGTTCATTTTGTTTGGGATGATTCTTGTGAGGCCGCTTTCGAGGAGTTGAAGAGCCGGTTAACTTCCGCCCATATATTTATTGTGCCGGAAAGAGGAGTGGGGTATGCGGTTTATTGCGATGCATCACATGACGGTTTGGGTTGCGTTCTCATGCAAAAGGGAAAAGTGGTGGCATATGGTTCGAGGCAATTGAAGGAGCACGAGAAGAACTATCCTACTCATGATCTTGAGCTTGCAGCGATTGTATTTGTATTGAAGATGTGGCGTAATTATCTTTACGGGGAGAAATTCGAAGTGTTTTCCGATCATAAAATCTTGAAGTACTTGTTCGCGCAAAAAGAGTTGAATCTATGACAACGTCGATGAATGTAACATTTGGAGGACTACGATTTTGAGTTGCACTATCATCCAAGTAAACCCAACATGGTTGTGGATGCATTAAGTCGAAAGTCTTCTCATCTTGCGAGTTTAGCCGTATGTGATTGGAAGTCTATGGAGGATTTGGGTTCGTTTATTTTGCATGCCGAAGAGATTGGGGAGCAAGCTACTTTATGTAATTTATCAATTCATTCAGAGTTATCTCGGTGGGTTATTGAAGCGCAATCTGATGATTTGGAAGCATTTGAGTTTCAGGCGAAGTTTCTTAGTGGAGATTCGTGTCAAGGGTGGATGATTCATGCGGATTCGAGTTTGCGATTTTGTGGCCGATTGTTCATTCCTTCATCTTGCCAAGAGGTATTCTTCACGAGTTTCATCATTCACCGTTATCCGTTCATCCGGGTGGAACAAAGATGTATCACGATCTCAAACGTCAGTTTTGGTGGCCGGGTTTGAAGAAAGATGTCGCTATGTTCGTTTCTAGGTGTCTCACTTGCCAACAAGTCAAGGACGAACATCAACGTTATGTCGGTTTTCTACAACCGTTACCGATTTCCGAGTGGAAATGGGAGCATGTTACGATAGATGTTACCACGGGTTTGCCAAAGTCACCGAAAAATCATAATGCTATTTGGATTATTGTTGATCGTTTGATGAAGACCACTCACGTTTTGCCGATGCGGGTTGCCCAATCCGTTGATTCGTTGAGCCGACTGTATATTCGGGAGATTATTCAACTTCATAGAGTTCCTTCGTCTATCGTGTCCGATAGAGATCCGCGATTTACATCTCAGTTTTGTCATAGTTTGCAAAGTTCTCTTGGTTCGAAGCTTTTGTTTAGCAGCGCTTCCCATCCACAGACTGACGGCCAGTCGGAGCGCACGATTCAGATTCTTGAAGATATGTTACGGGCATGTGTGTTGGATTTCCGTGGGAGTTGGGTTGATCATTTGCCATTGATAGATTTTGCCTACAACAATAGTTATCATTCTAGTATTGGGATGGCTCCGTTCGAAGCCTTGTATGGTAGGCCGTGTAGATCGCCCATTTGTTAGATTGACGTGGGAGAGTCGGCCATTATAGGGCCGGAGATGATGCAACAAATCACCCAGAAAATCAAGTAAATTCGTCAAAGATTGCTTACCGCTCAAAGCCATCATAAACGTTATGCCGACAGACGCCATGTTCCTTTGTCGTTTGAAGTTGGAGATCACGTATTCCTTAAGGTGTCTCCTAATCATGGTATTTCGCGCTTTGGAAAGAAAGGAAAGCTCACGTTGTATTTCATTGGTCCCTTCGATATCATCGAGAAGATTGGAGAGGTTGCGTATCGCTTGGCGTTACCATCAAATATTTCAAATGTGCACTGTCACGACCCATTCCATAATATAATAAAAATGTATAAACTGGCAATGAATTCATGACTACACCGCATCAAATCCGAACCCAAGTGAAAAAAATAAAATTATTTTATTGAACCAACCATAATAACATCGCAGCGGAAAATACTAAAATCTGAAATCCCAAAGTAAACTCCACGTCTAACAGTAGTACCAAGAAAAACTGCCACAAATCTAAATAACGTGAGTCAACAACTCAACCAACTCTCACTACTCAAGTACCAATAGTCTCAACATAAAACCCATTATTCTAAAATAAACAGAACTAAAAGATATCTCCCAAAAAGGAGTACCACAGCTATCCTCTCTCCAAAAGCTAATCCTCTTGGCAATGGCTTGCAGGTGAACCAGCTAAACTCCATTACTTGGATATAGATTGCAAAACAAAACAAGCAAAAGATATCCAGGAGTGTCAGATACAACAGTCATATATGCACTTTGATATGTAAAGAAAATCCACAGTGTACAAGTAAGGTACCAGTAAAGAACAAGTAACTAAGGGGTTGTGTCTCTCCCCTTCTATCACGTAAAACATGCAACTGTCCAAGAGGTGGTGTCTCTCCCCAACTATCACGTAATCATGCAATTGTCCATATATTCATGTTTTCGTACCCATAGTACTTCTCTTCTAGAATTTATTTATGTAACAATTCTCTTCTCAACAGTATCCATATCAAGCAAGGGCGAACAAATCAAGCCCAAATCCCTACTCGGTCTAACAGCATATAATAGCAAGCCCCCAGGATTATCTCTCTCATTTCCCCTACTCGTCCTAGCAGCTTATAAAGCATACCCCCGGGGATTTACTCTTTCATTACGCCTACTCGGCCTAACAACTCATTTGAGTATGCCCAGGGTAATATCCTCTTCTTTCTCTTCTTAGATTTGTAATTCGTGTTTCCACATCATTCTTTTCTAAATGATAACAAGACAACAGATATGTGAATCTCAACAGATAAATACCAGATACTCATTCTGCCCAAAGCATAAATAACATCATCTCAAACATGCCCATAGCATAAACACACAACATATTAATCATGCCAATAGCTTAAGTAGCACCCTACTAATCATGCCCAATGCATAACAATAACATATATCACTCTTATACATGCTTGCATGTAAGTAAGGAAAAGCAGATAACTTCATGCATTTATCACATAGGAAACGTGTGAATACACGCAACAACTCCACACTAACTCACATATAAACAAAGTACATATATAGAAGGATATCTACACACTCACCAAGATGTGATGTCTTTGAATGAATTATTTCTTAGTGTTCGAAGGCCTGTCTCCTCACCTGTAGGTAAAAGAAACTTATAAGGTCCTTAATCAACTTAACGTATTTAGAATTATGTTTCACTTAATTAAGTGTCTTTGGACTCAACTAATTTTTGGGATCAGAACCCTTAGATATCGATATCTTAACCTTAAGATACCGATATCTTAACTCTACCACCTTGATACTGATATCTTAAAGGTTCTAAGAAACCGATATCTTAACACTGCTAGAAACCGATAAATTAAATTTTTAAGAAACTGATACCTTAAATTTTTTTATAAACAGATACCTTAAATTTTTTATAAACCGATATCTTCCTTTCAAACTCCTAGATACCGATATCTTAAGGTTTAAAAAACCGGTATCTTACTCCCCTAAATTAGGATACCGATATCTTAAGGTTTAAGATACCAATATATTACTCCCTGACTCAAGATACCGATATCTTAAGGATTAAATATACTGATATCTAAGGCCGCTGTTCGAAAATCTGCAGAACATATTTTTGACAAACTATCACGCCTCATCATCACCAAAATCGATTCCTAAGTCTCAAAACCTCAAATTTGACAACATCAAAGTATCCCCAATATCTCTAACTCAAAACACATGATTAAAGGCTCCTTTAAATCCTAAAACACCCTCAATCATCATGGGATTTTCACCCCAAAACAAGAAATTTTCTCAAAAACGGGTTTCATCTACAAACTTCGATCTAGGACAAAGTAGAGATGATGAAAGGACACAAACTATATCAATAGATTCGTATTGATGTTAGGAACAAGATTGTAGAAGAGATTTACCTTAGATTTTTCTTCAAAAGACTTGAATCTTCCAATCTCCCTTATCCCTCTTCTCTCCCTCTTCTCTAGCCTCCAAAAAGTAGGTTAGACTAATGAGAGATTAGTGTCTCTCATAACCCTAATCAGTTTTTAACTCCCAATGACCTATTTACCATCTCACTCCTACTCTATTCACTCTTCCTTGCCCTCACTAACTCTTATATTCAAAAGACTTATTATATATTGATAGGTACGG
>NMUG010002075.1:0-16575 GCA_002855965.1 Monotropa hypopitys | reverse complement strand
CTAACGCCTTACATACATGACTCAACATCCTATAGTCCACTACTCAGTTATCCTCTATCCACCACTCTAACCCCAGTATTTTGTTATACTATGCTTTTCCAATTAACTTTCCACGACTTCTCATTAGAATATAAGGTTGATCAGGCGCTCTTCTTGTAACGACCCCAAAATTTTATACCATTTTTTGAAAGTGATATTAGAGCAATTGAAATGACTACTAAAGGAAAAGCAACCACCCCAAATACCACGCATATGCATTAAGTATCAATCACAGGCAGGCATAAATGTGAAAAGTATGAGTCTAAATTATTACAAACCGGGGACCATTAACCTTAAAACAAAAGTGTGGAAATAAAAGGTAGAAGGTGCAATATATAAAAGAAGTCTTCAAGTCTTCCAAGAACAAAGAACTCCACTCTAAGCTACTCCAAAGGCTCCTTCACTAAAAATAGAGGGTTAGGCATACGCCTAGTAGAGAAACCTAAACAAGATATATATATTGATGTAGTGTGTGCGTGCTAATGTATAGAAATAAATATGTGATGCATACATGGAGGATCTGAAAGATTTTAAAGGAATTATCAAGTTAAGAGATGTCTGTACAATTATTCTTTTTCCAAAGAACCAAGTATCCATGTCAAACACATCACCTTATCAAGATAAGGGTTTTCCGAATTATTTTCCTTCTTTTTTCTTATCAATATAAGGATCACTACAATTAATGATTTATAATGAGTTTAGACTAATTCTGCGCTAGTTGCTCGTCAACTTACTAACTGTGAGATTCCTAGTATTACACGAATCGTCAGGAGGGTCCAGTCAAACCCCCATTGTGCAATGTCGTGAACGTAGAACTTCCAGGGATCAAAATCCCATATAAGGTAGCCAACTCGAAGGATCAATATCCAATATCATTTACCACTTAATTTCCAAAATCATGTTTTCCCACTTTCTCAAAGTAAGCCCAACGGCCAAAAATCAATGTTTCCCGTGGTTTATAAATACCAATTTCATATTTCAAGCATCAATTTTATAATCCCACATTCATTTCTCCAAAGCCCCAATTCCACAAAATTAAGTCAACTTAGGTTTTTATATATATAAAATTTGGGGGTTTTCAAAATAGATTGCGGGAACATGAAATTGATACCCAAGGGAGTCTACACAATCCCTACAATAACTCTTAAACTTGACTTCTAACCCAAACAAGACCCTAGACCCAACTCACTTACATCAACCATGAAATTAACAAGTTTGAAGATGGAGAGAAGGAAACATACATACATATATGTCAAAGGGTTAGAAGACTCTACCTCTTGAGATGATTAGAACAACAACTTACAAAACCCTAGGTGAGGGATCTTGAAGGAATGCACGAACTATGCACATCATCGAATAAAGCTTGGAAGCCTCTACGACGTTAAACCTTGAAGTTTCTTCAAAATCCAAGCCAAACTCTTGGAATCGTAGAGAGAAGGAAGAGGTTTGAGTGAGAGAAAGGAGTGAACGGAAGAGAGAGAAGGGTTCTGCAAAAAGAATAGGGTTTTTTGCACAAGGGATAAATTTATATCGCGGCCCAAAGACCAAAATATCCTTAATGAGAAAACCTGAACAGAAGAATTTTTAACAAGTGGTCTATCGGTAGAGCGGTCCTGGTCTTCTAGTAGAACAGAGCCTTGCCTCTTCTGCAATTCCTCTGCCATCCTTGCTCTTCTGGTAGAGCAGCTCTGCTCTTCCGGTAGAGCGGGTCTGGCCTACCGCAGTCTTTCCCAACTTTTGGTAGAGCGAGCCTCATCTTTCGGATGTCCAACTCTCTGGAACCCTTGGCTAACTCCTGACTTCACCATCTTCCAGAAGAGCACACATCTTCTTTCGGAAGGGTGGCCCTCTGGATTTTACCCCTTCTTCTTCTTCCTCTCTTCTTCTAGAAATGTGCGATGCCCTTCTTCCCCTCTTTCAAAAGTACAAGTCTCGTGTCTTCCTTTTTGGAAGACCAGACCTCTTCTTCCGCAAATCCTTACCCATTTTTGGTAGAGGAGGCCTAGCCTCACTCTTCTTCCAGAAATGGGGACCTCCAACGGGAAGATCCAAGTTTTGCCTATATCCTTCGTTCGAACTCTGATTTGGATGATTCAAGTTGCATTAGATTTGCAATTGAGTTATCTACAACATTCTATGATCAATCACACCAACAATGACAAGAATATTTTGAGATCAAGATCAATCAAAATCTAAGAAATAGAATAAAAGAATTTCACAATATAATACAAGAAACTCTAGACCGTTACAATCCATCCTCAAAGGAATTTCATCCACGAAATTTACATTATCACTTAAACAGAATACAATAAGAATGGATAGAAAGATTTTTACGAATAAGAACAATTCTGGATGTTTCTCTCGAATCTCCAACTCTCAATCCCACGTTGCTTCCTCGATATCATGATTCTTCCAAAGAACTTTGACAAGAGGAATCGTATTTCCCCGCAAGATCTGTTCCCTTGAATTGAAAATATGAATAGGTTGCTCCTCATATAAGGCATGCTCCTCCAATGCAATAGAAGACCAATCCAAGACATGAGAAGGACCCGATTCGTACTTGCGAAGCATAGAAACATGGAAAATGTCATGAACACTGGAAATCTGATACAGCAAAGCTAAACGGTATGCCACTTCTTCTATCCTCTCCAATACCTCAAAAGGACCAATGAAGCGGGGTGCAAGCTTACCCCTCTTCCCAAAACGATAAGTTCCACGTCGTGGCGATACCTTCAAGAATAAATGGTCACCAACCTCAAACGACAAAGGATGACGACGATGATCTACATAACTCTTATTCCAAATCTAAGCAGTCAACAAATATTGGTGAATCAACTTAATCTACTCGGTGGTCTGCTGAATGGCTCCGCACCCATAACAGCAACATCCCCAACTTCTATCCAACAAATAGTCAACCTATATGGTCTTCCATACAATGCTTCGAATAGTGCTATACCAATACTAGATTGGTAACTGTTGTTGTATGCAAACTCAACAAGTGGCAAATGATCACCCCAGTTGCCATAGAAATCTAACACACATGCCCAGAGCATATCCTCCAAGGTTTGAATGGTGCATTCCGACAATCCATCGGTTTGGGGATGAAAGGCGGTACTAAAATAGAGCTTAGTACCAAAAGCACGTTGCAAACTTTCCCCAAAGCACGATGTGAATCTAGGATCACGGTCGGAAATGATAGACAATGGAGCACCATGCATACGGATAATCTCTCGGATATACAGACGAGCCAAAGAATCAATGGACTGAGAAACCCGAATGGGTAAAAAGTATGCTGACTTCGTCAATCAATCAAGGACAACCCAAATAGCATCCTTACCTTCTTGAGATCTCAGAAAACCCGACACTAAATCCATGGTAACATGCTCCCACTTCCACTCCAGAATAGGCAATGACTGAAGAGTACCTGTCGGACGCTGATGTTCAGCCTTGACTTGTTGGCAAGTAAGACATCGCATGACAAAGAAAGCAACATCCTTCTACATACCGGGCCACCAAAACTGACGCCTCAAGTCATGGTACATCTTATTCTTTCCCGGATGGACTGCAAAGGGTGAATGGTGAAATTCATGAAAAATTTCCTTACGACAAGATAAAGGCACAAATAATTTCCCTTGGAAGAGAATGCTCAAATCTTCAAACACTGCCCAATCTTGAGGTGCTTCACCCTCAAGACACCTAGAACAAATCATCATAGCTTCTTCGTCATCAGTTTGTGCTTCCAAAACCTTCTGGGACAATGAAGAATGGATGGTCAAGTTACATAATGTGGCATTCTCACCAATATCCTCTGCATAAAGTATAAATTATCCCAACTCCTCCATGCATTTCCAATCGCGAATGGCCAAACTAGCCAAGTGACAAGAACGTTGGCTCAATGCGTCGGCAACCACATTAGCCTTACCCGGATGGTAGTGCAACTCAAAGTCATAATCTTCAAGATGCTCCATCCATCGACATTATCGCATATTGAGTTCTTTATGCAAGAACAATTATTTGAGGCTCTTATGCTTTGAGAATACTTCAAACTTCTCTTCATAGAGGTATTTCCTCCAACTTTTCAACGCAAAAATAACTGCAGCAAGCTCTAAATAGTGCGTCGGATAGTTCTTCTCATGAGTTTTTAACTGACGAGACCCATAGGCAACCATATTGCCCGCTTACATCAACACATATCCCAAGCCATCATGAGAAGCATCACAATATACGGTGTAGCCAACACCTCTATCGGGAACATTAAGAATCGGAGATGAAGTTAGATGCCTTTATAATTCCTCGAAAGCAGTTTCACAAGACTCATCCTAAATAAAATGAACATCCTTACGAGTAAGACGCGTCATATGAGCAGCTAGATGCAAGAAATCAAGAACAAAACGACGATAATAGCCCGCTAGTCCCAGAAAAATACAGACTTCAAACACATTCGATGGACTAGGCCAGGAAAGAATGGGATCAATCTTGACTGGATCAACTGAAATGCCCTCTTAAGACACTACATATCCCAAGAACTTCACCTCGGAAAGTCAAAACTCACACTTACTGAGTTTGGCATATAGCTCATTTTCCCTCAAAAGCTCATGAACCACACGAAGATAAGCCCGGTGCTCCTCCATAGAAGAAGAATATACGAGAATATCATCCACGAAAACAACAACGAACTGATCCAAGAACGGTTAAAAGATGTGATTCATAAGATACATGAAGGTGGCCGGAGCATTGGTTAGTCCAAACGACATAACCACAAACTCAAAGTGACCGTAATGAGTGTGAAAGGCAGTCTTGGAAATGTCTTCTTTATGGATACGCAACTGGTGATACCCCAAACGCAAATCAATCTTATAGAAACAAGTGGAACCTTGCAACTGATCAAAGATCATCGATCTTGGGCATAGGATAGTGATTCTTGATAGTTACTCGGTTCAACTTGCGACAATCAATACACAAACAGAGAGATCCATCCTTCTTCTTGGCAAAAAGCGCGGGTGCTCCCCACGGAGAAGAACTAGGACGAATGAATCTCAACTCAAACAATTTCTCAATTTGGGACTCTAATTTCCTAAGCTCAGATGGAGCGAAATGGTAAGGAGGAATAGAGATCGGAGCAGATCCAGGAATAAGATCGATGGAAAATTCCACATCCCTCTCGAGAGGTAGACCCGAAAACTCTTCTGGAAAGATGTCAGTAAAGTCACAAACAACCACCGGCAATTCCTGATGAACCGACACATCATCATCTAATAACAAACCAGCGAGCAAACAACTAATAGAACCACACTCCTTAGGATCATACAAAGATGAATAAATGGGATCCCGATGATCCCCAAAGAAGTAGAAGAAATTTCCCTCTTGAGCTTGGATAAGGACTCGGCGACGGAAACAGTCGATAGTGGCAAGATGAGAAGACAACCAGTCCATGCCCAATATCAAATCAAAACCTGACATTCCCAACACTATGAAGTCGAAGATGAAGTGTCGCTCGGCAATTGTCATATCGCACTGACGACAATAATGACTCAGGGGAAAGCGACCTCCAACAGGTGACTCCACTAACAACGGTGGATCAAGAACCTCTAACTCGAGCCCCAACACGGATGTAAATGAATATGCCAAGAATGAATGAGATGTATCCGAATCAATAAGTACTGATTCCCAAGAGTTATAGATCAAAATAGTACCACGGACAATGGATGCCTCTGGCTGCTGAGATGAAACCTGAGGTGTAATAGCTGGAACAATATAAACTCTGCCTTGCATTATCTGGCTATATCCAGCTCCACTACATTGGCCTGACGACTGCACTGATCTAGAAGGACCCTTTCTGTCTGATCTAGAACCCTGACTAGACTGAACTAGTTCTATCTGATAAGGTTGTTGTTGCTGTTGTTGGTGGTGGAACTGTTGAAACTGCATGCCCTGGCAGGGCTGCTGAACAGACCCAACCTCACTGTGATCAACACCCTTAGAAGTGCAAGTCCTAGAAACGTGTTCGGACTGGCCACACTCATAGCATCTAGTAAGAGGACAATTGGAACGAAGATGTCCCTGCTGTTTGCACCTGTGGCAAACAATCTATAACTGGAAAGAAATACTTGGCTGATTGGGGTTGACCTACTACTTCTGCCCCCTAGATAATCATGACTGCTCGCGCTGCCTCCTCTTCCCAAAACTGCTGAAAGAATTGCTAGAGCCTGAAGATTGGCCTCTAGGTTCCTACACTTTCACTTCCTTGACTGGCTCTTCCTTGGATCCAATCAACCTAGAACACTCTACCATATCATCAAACACCCGAATCCTATGACCAATGATAAGGAGTTGAATGGATTTGCGAAGACCTCTCTCAAATCGCTTACACTTCTTCTCTTCAGAATTTACCCAATCTTGGGCAAACCTGGACAGAGATTAGAACTTCACAGCATATTGGGTCATTGACATTGACCCTTGCTCAAGCCTATCAAATTGCTCGTGAAGGCTATCATGATAAGATTCTGGGAAGTATTGACCTTCAAAGATGGCCTCAAAATCCGCCCATAATATGGTACCAATCGGTTCGACAATGGCTTGGGGGTTAGCACCACCAAGGACATGCAGTGCATCCCTCCTAGCCTCTTTTACAGTAGTCCACCATTCGTTTGCCTCACCTGAGAGCTAGTACGAGGCAAGCGAAATGCGAACCTTATTATCTGCAATCTCAAGGATTTCGAAGATCTTTCGGATCTCCATTATCCAATGATTGGCCTCTATGAGATCACCCTCCCCATTGAACCTAGGGGGATCCATTCTTATGAATTCATAGAGAGCCTCAGATATGTGGTTAGCCTCATGCTCCCTAGGCACATCAACTTCTCTGCTAGCCTCCACCACAGCTTGAGGAATATCCCTGATAAGTTGCCCGACATTGGCTAACCCTCTGGGGATAAGCCCTTCGGGTTGCACAACATTGGGATGATCTCTCGGCTGACCATTGACCTCCTCGCTTACTACATCGGGGATTTGAACCTCATGACACCCTCGTCCATGGTTACCTACTCAGCGATTGGACATCATTCTACAAGATAGAATAAGAATTTCATTAGCCAAGGAGACCCAGACACCACAAATCTAATTACAAAGGACATCTTAAGAGTAGGATAGAAACAACCATCAAGTGCTAAGATAGATATCAACCACAACGGACTTGGAAGGACAACTCAAGTACACCCACTAGGAACCAACATCCTATACAACCAACAATAGGAAAGGACTCCCCGAGCTAACCTTTATAAAATTTACTGGTTCAAAAAAATTTCTTTTCGTCCTCATGCAATGCACACAAACACACAAACACATGCATGACCACATGACAAACAATGCAAAAGCCAATGATGCACCCATATGAGACTAAGTGTCTCCCTAATGTCTTTAAGTTTTCGAAACATAAGCTCTGATACCAATTGTAACGGCCCCAAAAATTTAAATCATTTTTTTGAAAGTGATATTAGAGCAATTCAAATGACTATTAAAGGAAAAGCAACCACCCAAAATACCACTCATATACATCAAGTCTCAATCATAGGCATGCATAAATGTGAAAAGTATTAGTCTAAATTATTACAAACCGGGGACCATTAACATTAAAAGAAAAGTGCAGAAATAAAAGGTAGAAGGTGCAATACATAAAAGAAGTCTTCAAGTCTTCCAAGAACAAAGAACTGCACTCCAAGCTACTCCAAAGGCTCCTTCCCTAAAAATGTAGGGTTGGGCATATGCCTAGTAGAGAAACCTAAACAATATATATATATATGGATGTAGTGTGTGCATGCTAATGTATAGAGATAAACATGTGATGAATGCATGGAGGATCCGAAAGATTTTGAAGGAATTATCAAGTTAAGAGGTGTCTTTCCAATTATTCATTTTCCAAATAACCAAGTATCCATGTCAAACACATCATCTTATCAAGATAAGAGTTTTCCAAATCATTTTCCTTCTTTTTCCTTATCAATATAAGAATCACTACAATTAATGATTTATAATGAGTTTAGGCTAATTCCGCGCTAGTAGCTCATCAACTTACTAACTGTGAGACTCCTAGTATTATCCGACTCGTCGAGAGGGTCCAGTCAAACCCCCATTGCATAATGTCGTGAATGTAGAACGTCCAGGGATCAAAATCTCGGGGTCAAAATCCCATATAAGGTAGCCAACTCGAAGGATCAATATCCAATATCATTTACCACTTGATTTCCAAAATCGTGTTTCTCCCACTTTCTCAAAGTAAGCCCAACGGGCAAAAAATGATGTTTCCCGTGGTTTATAAATACCAATTTCAAATTTCAAGCATCAATTTCATAATTCCACATTCATTTCCCCAAAGCCCCAATTCCACGAAATCAAGTCAACTTAGATTTTTTTCTAAAAGTTGGGGGGTTTCAAAATAGATCGTGGGAACATAAAATTGATACCCTACGGAGTCCACACAACCCATACAATAACTCTTAAACTTGACTTCTAACCCAAACAAGACCCTAGACCCAACTCACTTACATCAACCATGAAATTAACAAGTTTGAAGAGGGAGAGAAGAAAACATACATACATATATGTCAAAGGGTTAGTAGACTCTACCTCTTGAGATGATTAGAACAACAACTTACAAAACCCTAGGTGAGGGATCTTGAAGGAATGCACGAACTATGCACGTCACTGGATAAAGCTTGAAAGCCTCTACGATGTTAAACCTTGAAGTTTATTTAAAATCCAAGCCAAACTCTTAGAATCGTAGAGAGAAGGAAGAGGTTTGAGTGAGAGAAAGGAGTGAACGGAAGAGAGAGAAGGGTTCTGCAAAAAGAATAGGGTTTTCACACAAGGGATAAATTTATATCGTGGTCCAAAGAGCAAAATACCCTTAATGAGAAAACACGAACAACAGAATTTTTAACAAGCAATCTACCGGTAGAGCGGGTCTGTTTTTCCGGTAGAATAGAGCCATGCCTCTTCCAAAATTCATCTACCATTCCTGCTCTTTCGGTAGAGCAGCTCTGCTCTTCCAGTAGAGCAAGTCTAGCCTTCTATAGCCTTCCCTAACTTCCAGTAGAGCGAGCCTCATCTTCCAGAATTCCAACTCTCTAGAACCCTTATCCAACTCCTAACTTCACCATCTTCTAGAAGAGCACACCTCTTCTTCCGGAAGGGTGGCCCTCTGGACTTCACCCTTCTTCTTCTTCCTCTCTTCTTTTGGAAATGCGTGATGCCCTTCTTCCCCTCTTCTGAAAGTCCAGGTCTCAGGTCTCCCTTTCCGGAAGACCAAACCTCTTCTTTCACAAATCCTTACCCATTTTCCAGTAGAGGAGGTCTGTCCTCACTCTTCTTCCGGAAATGGGGACCTCCAAAGTGAAAATCCAACTTTTGCCTAGATCCTTCTTCCGAACTCCGATTTGGATGATTCAAGTTGCGTTGGATTCGCAATTGAGTTATCTACAACATTCTATGATCAATCACCAATAATGAGAAGAATATGTTGAGATCAAGATCAATGAAAATCTAAGGAATAGAATTTAAGAATTTCCAAATATAATTCAAGAAATTCTAGACCGTTACACTTCCAATAGGACCTCAAGGCAAGTCACATGGGTGCCAAGAGACATACATAATAGTCACATAAATACCACCACAACCCATCACATCACTCTCCAACAACTCGCATCTCAAGTGTCTCACTACTTCCAAACATGGTCCGCTAATATGGAACCTACAACCTAAGCTCTGATACCAAGTTTTAACATCCCAAACCAATTTAACCTCAAAAGAAATGCAGAATAAAAATTTTCTTTTCTTTCAATAAAAATAACCACAAAATTAACCGTAACATATTCTCAAAAAACATCTACATCACATGCAACCGGAGTAACATTAATGTGCAATATATCCAAAGTATAAATAATCTAGAGACATAGACCACAGGTGCTCCAAAGAACAAGTCAGAACATCAAACATCTAGGTACAAGTACTGAATATCCGAGATAAAATAACAACCTTACTACATCACCACTTCTCTCCAAGGACCCTGCTAAGAACATCGTGCAAGCCCTCCATGCCTCGTAGTGGACTGCTAACCTTGCTACCTGATTTCCAAGCAAAACGCAAGGAAACCAAAGTGTGAGATATAAAATTTCAAGTTCCAAAACAATACAGTTTTCTTTGAAAAACAAATCATTTGATTTTATCCCAACTTTAAAATTTCTTTGGAAAATGACTTGGCTGAAGCCCACCTTTAAAATCTCGTTGATCGAAGCCCATCTTTAAAAATGTTTTTGGCTGAAGCCCAACTTTAAAAGAAATGGCTGAAGCCCACATTTAATAGAAATAGTCGAAGGCCACCTTTAATAGGATTGGGGCATCCCTTGCACCTCTTGGCATCTAGCTGAATACTCGTAGGCAACCTTTATATTTTTCCCGAAGTCCACCTTTATGATTTTTGCCCGAAGGCCACCTTTATATGTACATGCCCAAACGCCACATTTATAAAAAGAAATTGAAATACATACTGTTGAATTGAAATACCTCTTACCCTCACCTTTGCATCTTAAGAGGATGTCACCGGTTTAGTTTCTGGTGCTCCTCGATTCACCTGTCACTAATCCCACAAAATCAATATACCGAACAACATTGAATAATTGATAAGAATACAATGATTAGAATGAAAACAAAATGGTTCTATAGATTTACACACCCACATATGCACACTCTCTTTCCAAATTACCATAGCATGTTAACACATGCTAAACTTCACAAAATAGGTTGAATCCAAATTATGTATGAACACCATAACGATCGATTTAAACACTATACACCCACAACACACATTGACCCTTTTATTAATCATAAAATATACCACCATTGTACTAAATACATACACATACACATGATTGACGGACCGAGTGACCCCCCCACTACATACATCATGAACATGATTATCCCCAAAAGCATGAACAATACAATACACATTCTTCCGTGATTTATAATACGCACTATATCTATGATGAATCATGTGAATCTACCATCAACACACCCACACACAAGCATACATCAAGGATTTGATGAACCATACACAACCATTAACACCCCTATACAACATGGAAGACCAAGCCCCCAAATCCCTAGATTTAATCTATAAACACCCAAAATACAACTTCAAGGAATCAATCAAAACAACAATACATACGTTGTACACCTCCAAAAATGGCCTCGGATAGAACCCAAACCTTCAATCTCCAAGGATCCCTCTTCTTTCTCTCTTTATCTCTCTATTGCCTCTTCTCTAGGGTTAGGAACCTCAAATGGCTATCAAAACATAACACTCCTAACCATAATACACCTTAGAACCTTTAGGAACCATTTTAGAAGCCAAACCCCAAAAATACCCTTATTAAATGCACATCAGCGATGTTTTGTCTAGACGGCCATGACCCTCGTTCAGACCACCACCCCTCGTCTAGACGATCGACACCCTTGGTCTGGACGAGCCTTCTTCTTCGAACCAGAACACCCTCTACCACCCTCGTCCGGATGACCCCATACCTTGGTCCAGACGAGCACCCTAGAAACTCACTCATAACCTTCTCAAACACTTCTTAGGCCTCCAAACTCAAACCTAAATACTTTTCCAATGTTCTAAACATTGATTAGACATTCTACAACTAATCTAAGGCCTCTTCAAACACTTAAAAAGTTTTAAAACATAAATCCTTACCTATTATACAAGAAAATCCCAATTGACCAACACTATACACCCACACACTTTCATACCCTCGTTGACATAACCACACTCACATTGTTTTTACACCACCAAGCTCAAGACATACCCATATGAACTCTAAACTTTAAACTCCAATTTATAAAATTAACATAAATTACAGTGATTTAAATTTAAATAGGAGAACATGTATTACACATTCAGTTGATCAACTAAGTCATCGATCCTAGGTAAAGGATATGTATTTCTTACAGTCACTTTGTTTAACTATCTATAGTCAATACACATACGCATTGTGCCATCTTTATTTTTCACAAATAAAACTAGAGCATCCCAAGGAGAAAATGCTAGGTCGAATAAACCTTTTGTCTAGAAAAGCTTTCAATTGAATTTTCAGTTCTAACTATTCAACAAGTGTCATACGATATGATGCAATTGACGTCAAACTTGTAACATCCCCGGAATTTAAACCATTTTTTTTAAAAGGATACTAGAGCATTTGAATAAAATACTACAACATAAAACCCAACCATCACATACATGTCCAAATCACATGCCAACCACAAACAAGAAGTAAATGAGTTTAGTATACATATTACAGACTCGGGTACCAAGATAAATAATAAAGTGTGGAAAATAAATAAAAGTGCATTACAATGATAGTCTTCAAACTCTTCCAAGCCTTGGAACTCCACCTCCAAGCTATGCCAAATGATCATTCCCTAAAATTAGAGGGTTAGGCATACACATAGTATAGAAAATCTAAACAAATGATATATGCAATAAGTGTGCATGCACATGGAAGTGTACGGAAAGTAAGAATGCTATACATGCAAGAGAGCCTGATAGGTTTCCAGTTTAAATGGCCAAGTGTGAATAGATTCCCAAAGTTATTTCCAAAGAACCATTTGATTTTCAATTTGCTTACCAATGTCAAGTAATTGTATCAAAGGCACACCTTATCAAGATAAGGGTTTTCCAAATGATTTTCTAAATTTCTTATCAATATAAGGTTAATCATTTATAAATGAGAGTTTAGGCAATTAATTCCATGCTAAATGCTCGTCAACTATCTAACCGTATAATTCCTCGCATTACCTGACTCGATGGATGGGTCTAATCAAATCCCCATTGCGCAATATCGTAAACGTAGAACATTCAGGGATCAAAATCCCGGGGATCAAAATCCCACAGTTATAGCCAACTCAAGGATCAACATCCATATTCCACCACTACTTGATTTAACTTCTCAAATTTTCCAAAATTCCCAATTTTAGGCCAATGGCCAAATATCAATATTTTATAAGGTATCAACATACCAATAGTCAATTCAATGCTCCAATTTGATGTTTCCAAATCCAATTGACATTTCTCCCGAATTTGTCAAACAAGGTTAAATTAGAGTTTTTATTAAATGTTGGGGGATTTCAATTCTATGCTCGGGAACATGAAATTGAAGTTCTAGGAATGATATATCCAAGGCCAATCAAACTCTAGACCCACTACATACACCTTATGAAACCAAAACGAGCCCTAGACATGCATACACTAATATTTTGCTTAAAAGAGGAAGAGAGAGACAACCTAGAACATACATACAAAAGGTTAGAAGTACTCTACCTTGTAGGAGAAAGTCACCAAAACTCTAGGAGAGAGTTCTTCAACACCCCACATAGTCAACCTCGTACACGCGTAGAGGAGAATGAGAGGAGCAAGGTTTGTAAAGAGCTTATACTCAAAATCCTCCAAACTTGGAGATAAATCAAGAGAGAAGTGGGAGAGAGAGAGAGAGAAACGTGAGAGATGAAGGAGAGAGAGAGAGTGGCTGCTGTGAAAGAATGTTTAGAGTGATTTATGTTTAAGGTTTGAGTTAAAATTGAGTATATATACTCCCCAAAAATCATCTCGAATATACCCTTACTGAGATGCATATTAATATACACAAAGTGTATATCGATATGCAATTGCCTTGCAATTGCCCACAAATCTTATATTTCGATATATCCTTCAGTGATATATCGAAATGCATAATGAAGGATTTCGATGACCAAGGTTTCCATTTCGATATACTCTTAAGGAGTATATCGAAATATAGCTTGAGGAAAACAAACTAGTGGGCTTCTTATATCGATATACACCAAATGTGCATATCGAAATGTGCTGATTTCGATATAGGGGATCAAGGGAATGCATTTCAATATACCCAAATGGCATATTGAAATGCAACAAAATGGGAAACCTACTGACATGAAATTGCAAAGGAGCATATCGATATGCTCTCTTTGCATATCGAAATGCAAGGAAGTCTGAAACTCTCTGAAGGAAAAATACACATGGGCATTTCGATATGCCTTCCTTGCATATCGAAATGCAAAGAGGCCAGGCCAATCCCCATAGCATGAATATCGAAATACAAGGGGATGAGGCCAATGCTTATATCGAAATACAGAGGAGGAAATGAAAGATTTGATTACGCGAAACGTGATTGATGAACACTCGTGGCAATCACCCGAACATCCACCAACACACCCAAATTCCCATATCGAGCATACTCAACTCCTCATGTTCTCAGAATCATCCCGGGGAGGCTCGGGAACTTGTAAGAATAAATTTTGGAATCGATTCCGAATGACTAATAAGAGTATCAATTCAAGGGAATTAATATTAATTTCCAAATGAATTTAAATGGAAATTTAAATGAATAGATATTTCCAAAAAATAAATGTAAAGTAATGGGAAATTATATTCAAATTTCTGAACCGTTACATTCTATCCTCCTTAAAGAATTTTGTCCTCGAAATTGACAAGATCGAACACACAGAAACACAATAAGATGAATAAAGGATTCCATTAAGAGTACAACAAGATGAACAAGGAAAATACACTAGGAATCAAACAATTCCGGATATTGCTCCTGGATCTCACTTTCCCATTCCCAAGTAGCTTCTTCGAGAGGAAGTCTTTCCCCGCAATGCTTGGCCACAAAACTTGTTTGTGAAATTGATGATCCAAAAAACTGAATAAAGTAATGAAAAAAATCAGAAATTGGAGTGGATCACCCAAGCGCAAGTGATTCAGCTCTTAAGTTTATCGCTCAAGCATAATACTGGTCCAGGTCATTTTTCCACAGGGACTATGGTTTGTAATTGAGATTAAATTCAACTTAGTACTTAATTAAATAGAAATGGATAGGGGATTTGGAATGGCAATTTGAGTCACCTAGTTGGGATAACAGAAATGAAAGATAATCTCAAGAAGATGGAATTTGATCTTTGGAATTAATGAAATCCATGATTTAACCTCACTATTTTTCCAATTATAATTTACATAGAATTTACCCAACTGATATTAGGATAAAATCTAAAGATTATGATCTTGAAAGCCGAGATTGAATACACAAAAAATAACCACCTAACATTAGGTTGCTCCTTGGAGGATATTATAATTAAACCCATATAACAAGGAAGGGAGATTTCAATGGAAACAGATCTACTAAATCCATTCGGGTCAATTTAGACCAAGTTAGGATTCAAGCATTGAATATGCTAATTACTTGGATTGTCAATATTCAATCAAGAATGTACTCAACTCTAAATGATCTCAATCATATAGATCTATGTACCAATTCATCTCAATCATTGAATTTTAAATTCGATTGGGAGTTAGGAGAATTAGATCATTGGATCCCTTAAATTCTTTGGACCGAATCCCTTTTGAACTAGTGATTCATAAGAAACCAAATAAATTGGAATAAATTGAAATAGCCAAAGAAAGATAAGAAAATTAACTTGACAATTGAACTAGCTTGCATTAAGACTGAAATGAAATTAACATAAGTTCAAAATAGAAAATGAATAACATGAAATAGAAAACTCAGATGAAGAAAATGAATTGCAGAAAGTACTCTCTATCCTATCCTCTAAACCCTACTTAACAGTAAAAGAGAAGCCTTAAAGTTGGACCCTTTAATCGGGGACCCCTTCTCAATAAGTGTTTGATCCTATTTATAGGTGCCTTCGACAATTCCAGAAAATAACCCAAATTTAGGGGTTAATTACAAAATATCTCTTGAAGTTCATTCAGCTCCATAGTTCTTTTTCCTTCTTCCTTAATTCATGAATTTCTTGAAATTCCCATTCCTTCTTCCGGAAATTTGGAATGCTGGTTCCTTCTTTGATTCTGCAATGCATTGCTTTTACCGGGAATTTGAATAATTCATTCCCGGTAGTTGGAACTTCTGTCAGCTTCCTCCTTGGCATTATTACTCCTTTTTTCTAGTAATTGCTCTTTGAACTCCCGAGAATTCAGTTCCTTCCTCCGGGAGAGTGTGCTCTATCTCAATCTCCTCTTCTTGTATTTCTGGAATTATGATCTTCCTTTTCCGGTAGAGCACTTGTTCTTTCTTTTTCCCTCTTTTATATGACCTACAAACTTCTAACATCCCAAGACATACAGAACCATGTAGTTTGCTTGTTTTTAATATGAGAAACCCTTTCAAAGGTTAATCAAGTAATTTACACAGATGACAAACTTCAAACATTGAATTTATACAAAAATTAAGGGAAATGATGGCAATGATTTGCACATTTGAGTGCCAATTACACCCCCTAACTTAACATAAGCATTGTCCTCAATGTTTAAAATCATAAGGACAATTCCAATGTAAGTCAATGGAGCAAAAGAACACTCAGAAGTTCATGTCCTTTATTAACGAAGGTTCAAGTGAGAGATCAAAGAAGTATAGGGCCTAATATCAAATGTATGGGCCTCCTTATCAAGGCATGCGG
>NMUG010002074.1:0-16574 GCA_002855965.1 Monotropa hypopitys | reverse complement strand
GGACGACTATTGATCTAGAGGAGTTGTGGCAGCCGTAGGCGACTCGCAAGGATGGTAGTCCCCTCATGGCGGCGGACTGCGTGGTTGAAAATTCTGAGCTGGGGCTTAGCTTTGCTCGTCTTCTGGAGTCTCCGGGGAACAGGGTCGTTCTGCCGGAGATGCTTAATGCCTGGATGAACTATGGCATTTCTTCGATAGTTGAGGCACCTCCCCGGCCTTTTGCCCGAACCCTTTTACTTTTGCTTTTATCATTTGCTGATTGTTTGACTGTGTTGTAGGGCCTTATCTTCTTCTCTACCAGCTTCCCGAAGGTCCTCCAAATTACCGGAGACAAGCCCAAGTATGAGGCCCAGATTGATGCTCTGGAGGCTGATCTTGCCGGCCTGCAGCTGGAGAATGAGAAAGAGAAAAAGAAAAGCCATGACCTGGATAAGACGCTTCAACATGAGAGGCATTCATATAAGAAGAAGCTGGAGTCGGAGAAGAAAAAAGCGGAAGATGATGCCAAGTCGGCCAACAAGGCCGGCTACGGAGAAGGCCTGAAAGACGCTCGCGAGTCCTTCGGGAAGCAGTACCGGGACCAAGTGCTTGAATCGCACAAAAACATCTACACCCCCGGCTACACGAAGGGCCACTGGGACGACTATGACCTGGCGCTGCAGAAAGCAGGCATCCCTGAGGGTCATTCCGCCTGGCGGTACGTCGAGGAGGCGGCGGTGCAGCTGATTCTAATTGAAGACACCTTCCCGGAGGAGGAATAGGAAGGCGAATAAGAAGAAGAAGAGGAAGAAGCCGAAGACGAGGAACACCCTCCGGCAGAGGGGTGAAGGCTTCCCCCTGTTCTCCTTTTTCTTTTCTTTTTGAAAAAATCTTTGTTGTTATCCGGATGCTAACTTCTTTTGAATGAATGAATGCCCTTTTTTGCTGAACTTGTTACTAAATTTCACAAGAGTTGTTCTCCGAACATATTAAGGGGTTTACCAGTCCCCTTTGCATATTCCAGAGGCCTTATCCAGTAGAGTGAGATTAGCAAAAGCCTGATAGGTGACTGTCGGTGGCTTGGTCTCTGATTGCTTTACCCTGGCCAACAGAAGCCTTGGCAGATGACTGCCGGTGGCTTGGTCTCTGATTGCTTTACCCTGGCCAACAGAAGCCTTGGCAGATGACTGCCGGTGGCTTGGCCAGGTGTGGCGAAAGTCCTTCTTTGGTCGGGGGCCGGTGCAGATGACTACTGAAGGCTTGACCAAAGAAGGGAGCTTGACCAAAAGAAGCCTGGCAGATGACTGCCAGAGGCTTGGTCAAAGAAGGGCCCTTGGCCAACAAAGGCCTGGTAGGTGACCGCCGGAGGCTTGGCCAATGGGTGGGGAACTGACTGGAAGTATGGAATTGTCGACTGATGAAATGCACCGGACCAGATTTGAAAAACCAAAAATTTTATTAAAATTTCAATATTTTTGATACAAATTAGTGGTAATATTTTCTAAGGTTTAGGGCATTCCATGGCTTGCCGACAGGCGCACCATCCATTTCTTCCAGTTTGTAGGCTCCTTTGCCGACGATCTTTGTGACTTTGAACGGACCTTCCCAGTTTGGAATGAGATTCTGCTTCTTGCTTTTCAAAACCACCTTCCGGAGCACTAACTCGTCCGGCTTGAATATCCAGACACGGACGTTTTTATTGAAGCCCCTAGCTACTTCTTGTTGATAGGAGGCCAGTCTGATCCTGGAGGACTCCCTCTTTTCTTCTGCAAGGTCCAGGTCAGCATCCAGGGTTGAGTCATTTGTTGGTTGGTCGAAGTGCTGCATCCGGATGGTTGGGAATCTAGTCTGTATCGGGATGACAGCCTCCATGCCGAAGGCCATAGAATAGGGTGTCTGGCCGGTTGATCGCCGTGGAGTGGTCCGGTAGGCTTAGAGCACATGTGAGAGCTCTTCTTCCCATTTCCCCCTCTTCGACTCCAGCCTTCTCTTGAGACCAGCTGAAATGGTTTTGTTAGATGCTTCGGCCTGACCGTTGCATTGAGGATAGTAGGGGGTGGAGTTCAAGAACCTGATGCCGAGCTCATCGCATGTATTAGAGACAAGATCGCCGACGAATTGAGTGTCATTCTCTGACACTATGGCGTAGGGCACGCCGAATCTGGAGATGACATTCTTACAAATGAACCGTTTAACGTCGGTGACAGTGATGGTGACCAGGGGTTCGGCCTCAACCCATTTGGTGAAGTAGTCTGTTGCCGTGATGAGGAATTTGAATCTTCCCGTAGTAGTTGGGAGCTTGCCGACAATGTCGATACCCCACTGGGTGAACGACCACGAGCTGGTCACTGGCTGCAAGTCTTCGGCCGGACAGTGGATTTCCGGAGCAAACAACTGGCACTTGTGGCATGTCTTGACATAGTCTTCAGCATCCTTTCGCATCTTCGGTCACCAGTACCCTTGGGTGATTGCTCGGTGGGCTAAGGATCGTCCGCTAGAGTGACATCCCCCACTACCGGAGTGTAGCTCTTCAAGAACAACTGGAACTTGAGCAGGATGGAGACAGAGCAGATAGGGGCTGGTCCTGAACCGTCGGTAGAGGGCCTCCGTTGGAGACAACCAAAAGTTTACTGCTTTGCAACGGATACGATGGACCTCTCGACGATCCTCCGGCAAAGTATCTGATTTGAGGAAGGCCAATACTTCATCCATCTAGCTAGGTCTGTTAGTAATATGGTTTACCTCCATAACCGGAGGCTCATAGCTTGGCTATGAGATGGAACCAAAAGAGATTGACCGATGACCGGATGGTGCACAGGTAGAGGCCAGTTTTGCGAGGGCGTCAGCATGGGAATTGTACTCCCTCGAGATCTGTTCTATCTTGAATGTTTTGAACTTCTTCATTTCTTCAATGGTGGAGCTGAGGTATTTGCACATCCGGTCTTCCCTCGCGCCATACTCTCCGGTCAATTGGTTGACGACCAATTGGGAGTCGCTGTAGACATCGATATCCTCAACCCCAATGTCAATAGCAAGGCGAAGACCGGAGATCAGATCTTCATATTCTGCCTCGTTGTTGGAGGATGGATACTCTATTGATAGTGCGCTTTCGTGAACAATCCCCCCTGGGGAAACAAGAACAATACTGGCGCCGGAGCCCCTGTTGTTTGAAGCACCGTCAACATGCAGCCTCCATGTGTCTCTGTGAAATAGTCTCCACTGTTCCTCCGGACACTGAGCACATGTGCCGGAGCACCGTGGAGGTGGAGCAGTAGACGAAGAAGTTGTCTACAGATCTGTGGTATTGACCGGAGACTCAGTCGGCGCATCTTGGGGGATGACCCACAGAGAGAATCCTGCGACGAAGTTGTCCAACACCTGGGCTTTGATGGCCGTCCTGGGTTGATAAATGAAATCAAAGCTGGCCAGTTTGACCGCCCATTTTGAGATCCGGTTGGAGAGGTCAGCCCTCCAGAGGACTGCTTTTAAGGGCTGCTCCGTCAACACCGTGATGGTGTGCTGCTGGAAGTAGGGCAGCAATTTCTTGGAAGAAAAAACCAAGGCAAGAGCAAGTTTTTCAAGTGGTAAGTACCTGGTTTCGGCATGAAGGAGAGTTTTGCTGGTGTAGTAGACCGGCTGGTGGTCCGTTCCCTCAGCTCGGTAAAGAACAGAGCTGACGGCGTGCTGGGAGACCGCCAAATACAGGATGAGAGGCTCCAAGTCCTTCGGCGTGACCAACACCGGAGGGCTGGAGATATACTTTTTGAGCTACTGGAGTGCTTGGTCGCACTCTTCCGTCCATTTGTAACTACGGCGACTGGTCTTGATGGCTTGGAAGAATGGCCAGCAGAGATCAGACGATTGGCTGATAAATCTGTTGAGGGCCGCCGCCATACCGGTCAGCCGCTGTACCTCCTTGATGGTGGACGGAGGCCTGAGATTGGTTACCGTAGCTACCTGGGAGGGATCCGCTTCTATTCCACGACTGGTGACAAGATAGCCGAGGAACTTGCCAGAGCTTACAGCAAAGGCACACTTTTCGGTGTTGAGGCGGAGCCCATGCTTCTTCAGGATCTCAAAGACCTCCGTGAGATGTTGGATGTGGTCAGTTTCCCATTTGCTTTTGACGACCATGTCATCGATATAAGCCTCCATCGTGTCCATTATCTGTCGGGAAAACATCTGGGAGATCATTCGCTGATAGGTGGCTCCGGCATTCTTGAGGCCGAAGGGCATAACTTTGTAGCAGTATACTCCCTTGGGAGTGATGAAGGATGTCTTCTCCATGTCCTCCTTGGCCATTAAAATCTGGTGATAGCCCCTATAGGCGTCCATGAAATTGAGTCGCTGATGTCCGGCAGTGGCGTCGACTAGTTGATCGATCCGGTCCAAAGGGAAGCAGTCCTTCGGACAGGCATCATTAAGATTGGTGTAGTCCACGCAGACCCGCCATTTGCTGGACTTTTTCTTGACGACCACTGTGTTTGCTAGCCAGGTGGGATACTGGAACTCCCGGATGGCGTTTTCTTCCAACCGCCGGTTAACTTCCTCCACGACCGCTTGGGTATGTGCCGGAGAGGATCGCCGGGGTCTTTGGACGATGGGGTGTCAGGAGGGGTCGACGTTCAGCTGATGACAGATGAACGACGGGTCCACTCCGGTCATCTCGTACGGAGTCCAGGCGAAGACCTCGATGTTGTCCTTTAAAAACTTCACATACCTTTCTTGGTCTTCCGGAGAGAGTGACGATCCGATTAGAAATGACCGACTGCCGTCTTTATTGATCGGCACTATAATGAGCTCTTCAACTACCTTGTCGGCTGCCGGCGCGCCTACATCTTCAAGAACTGGGGTGTCAGGAACTTCCACCCACTGGACCTGCTTCATTTCCTTGTTCTCCCGGACGGCTGATATATAACATTGTTTTGATGCCGCCTGGTCGCCAAAGATATCCTCCTGTCGTCCGGAGGCACCAATGAATCGGACGACTTGGTGGTAGGTTGAGGCGATTGCTTGCATAGAATGGATCCAGTTCCGGCCAAGGATGGCGTTGTAGGGTCTCGGAACATCGACTATAATGAATTCCATGTCGACTGCTTTGGACCCTGCCCGAACAAGGAGGGTGATTCTGCCGAGTGGCCAAACTGGAGCTCCGTTGAATCCGACATGTGGGACGTCGGCAGTCTGCAAATCATCAGCAGAAAGGCTGAGGGCTTGAAATAGGGAAAAGTACATTACCTCATCAGAGCTTCCTTGGTCGCTGAGAATGTGCCGGACGTTGGCCGGTCTGACGCATAGGGTAATGACCACGGCGTCGTTGTGCGTCAGCTGGACTCGGTCTAGATCCTTCTCTATGAAGGTAATGGACCATCCCGACCGCTCGGCAAGAGACGTCCGCTTGAGGGAGGAGACGACCATGAGCACTTGCTTTGTAGCAGTTGCCTGGTCAATCTCCATCCGGAGTCGAGCGACAGCCTCCTTGTTGAGGGGTCCGTGGATGACACTGATCATCGGTACATTTTCCTCTGGTGGGGAAGGATGTTCGGCCTTTTGCGCCAGCTGCTGAGTTCTCTGGTGGTCGACCCACTGGGCTAGATGGCCCTGTTGCACTAGAAGCTCCAGGTACGACTTGAAGGGTTTGCACCCGGTCGTAAAGTGTCCTTGCTCCTTATGATAAGTGCAATGGATCCTCTTATCCTTCATTTTGCCGATCGTCCCGAGCTTATGATCCGGCCAGACAAAGAAGGGTTGATTCTCAATGTGCTTCAACACCGCATAAATGGGATCGGTGAACACGGTGATCTCGGCGGTAAACTCATAAATCTTGGGGGCTTTGGGACCCTTCCTTCTTCCTGTCTTGACAGTGTTTACCTGTCTTCGGCCTCCAACCGGCAGCAGGGTTTGCGAACGCTACTCCAGGCACTGAGACGCCCGTTCAGCAAGAAGATCCTCTAATTGGCAGAATTTCTCCACCCGGAGCATGAGGTCGTCCATGTCCTCTAATGGGTGGAGAGTTAGATCAGCGAAGATCCGGCTAGTGTTATCCAGGCCATTCCTGAATGAAGAAGCAGCCATCGTCTGGTCACATCCCTGGATTTTGTTAAAGAGTTCCCAGTACCTCTCAGCATACTGCCGGAGACTCTCATCCGGACGCTTCTTGAGGCCAATTAGGGCATCGACCTGCTTCGTCTGTTTGCTGCTGGTGACAAACTGGGCCATGAAGGCTCGCTGAAGGTCCCAGTAGCACAAAATGCTACGTGAAGGGAGCTTGTTGAACCACAAGGAACCCAGAGTGCCAAGGCTAGTAGGGAACACCTTACACATGATGGCGTCGTCGGTAGTGTAAAGGGAAATGATCTACCTGAAGTGTATCAGATGGGTGTAGGCATCCGTCTTCGGATCGTATTTAGTGAACTTCAGCAGATTAAATCCTGGTGGAAGAGTCGCCAACTCGATCTCCGGAATGAAGGGAGAGAGACTGAGTTGCCGGAGCCTGGCATCAACGGACGCCTTCTGCTGGACAGCCCCTTTTTCAAGACTTGGTGCCATCTGACTTCGTCGGTAGTTGAGGTGGTCCCTGAGGTCCCTGGGGGGAGAGGAGTCATGACCTCTGAATTGTCTTCTCTTGTGACCGGAGGCATCGTATGTTCCGTGACGCCTACCGGAGTGCTGGAGGTCCCTCTGTCGGCGGTGCCTTCGGTCTTCTACTGAAGCGTCTTTAGGGTGGGCCTCTGGCAAAGTTGCCTTGACTGGAACCAAGTTCCCATCATACATAAGGTACAGAGTCTCGCGAGATCTTTCAGAGCGAGAGCTCGATACGGCACTGGAAGTTGGTCGGTACCTAGAGGTCCGGGCATGACGACCTCCTGACTGATGCTCGTGGACAGGGGATAGGCGGATGGCCTTTCCCTTATCCGAGCGGCCGTGATCGTTCTGCCTTTCCCGTCGCTCAAGATCCGACTGCCTTCTGGTGTGCTGAGATTCGGTGCACTGCGCCTCTTCAGGAAGGACCAGAGGAAGAAGAAGTGGACCACCAGTAAGCTTGGCCAGCTGGTCTTTGAGGAAGGCTATCTCTACCGGAGCTGCTCGTCCTGGGAAGCGTCAACTGTCGGAAGAGGGATGGGAGGTAACCGGTGGGGGTGGACGTCATGGGAGTCGGCGGCGGCCATGGTGGATAAGAGAAGCACTGATGAGAGAGATGGACTATCGGTCACCTGAGTCTGAGAACAAAGTTTCCCCAACAGAATCGCCAAATGTGGTGACTGAAATCCAGAGAAATCCTTGGATCCTCTGTGCTTTATCCGGATGGCTGAAAGACGAGCTTTGGAAGGCCGAGGGGGTTACCTATAAGAAGAAAGGGTATGCACCTGCTTGGCTCCTACAAAACAAGGGTGAGTGCCCACCGGTCGACAGTGACCGAGAGGGGCCTCCGATGGCTAAGTCAGTAACTGTCGGAGAGCAAAGTAGAGAGAGAAAGTATAGAGAGCCAAAGTGAGATTAGACTACCTCGTTCGATCCCGAGAAATGTACCTTTACCGGGTATTTATAGCCCAACCTGACTGGCGCCAAGAAGCAGAAGTGTGTGATGCACATGGGGGGATCTTGGTGTTGATGTCAGCCCTAATGCTCCGATGGGCCACTGATCCGACCCGAGCCACGTCAGCTGCTACCTGGACCGCCCCGTGTACCGCCCTACCGGAGGTCATTGTTCTCTGCCGCTGCCGATGGTGGACCCCTCTGGCATGAGACCGCTTGTCGGTGGAAGTTGTCCTTTCTCCTAGTGGGGAGTGGGGACGCAAGGCTTCCTTGACGTCCGGATGAAGCTGCCAGAGGTTGAATGAGGCCGCATGGACGGCCCGGCATGGCTCGTTCGGGTGTCCGGTGAGACTACTTTGGTTGTTGAAGGACACATGATGAACCGCCGACTCTATCCTTTAGCTGCAGTACTTTTCCGGAGGTCCGTGAGGCCGATGGCCCTGGACTGCTCCATGATATATGAATAGGGTCCAGATTATTGGACTGATCGGGTTGATGGGGTCCGACCCAAGGAAGATATGGTCTGGCTACCACAGTTAATTTACTTCCCCTTCTTCCGCTGCACTAGATGCCTCTTCTTATTGTCGACTCATAATGTATTCCTGTAATCACAACACAGATAACCACTATAGAGAAATGTTAATAATAAATGTTAGTGATCGCCAAGACCTATACTTGACTCACTAACACCCTATGGTCCACTACAACCCACTCTAGACACTCCTAAGGAAATTATGTATCTCCAAATAACTCGTCCAAACTTCCAATCATAAGATACGGTGTACAGACGCTCTTCCAATCGAACCTAAGGGTAATTATTGGTTACACACAATCTCCTCTTCTATCCATTCATATACCGAGAATCTAACAACCATGCTCTGATACAAAAACTGTCACACCCCATTCTGCTAAAATAATTATTGTATGTTTCGGACACGGAAATATGAACAAATAGAAAATGTCACAGAAGGCATACATCCACAACCATTGACTACGCAAATTCAAAATCCACAACTATAAAGTCTATAGAAAAATTACTATGATCTATAACCCACAGATTCAGATATATAAAGACAGACTAAAATATACTAACAGAAATACCACTAGTGAGATACCAAAAGATGCTACTCAAAACTCCTCCAAGCTCCAAACTCCGTAGTGGACCACCAAGCTAGACTGAGAATCTGGATTTCTCATGCAAAACAAATCACAGAAAAATCTAGAAGTGTGTAAGCTATAATAAACTTTGCAGATAAATAATGATAAATCAGAATATGGTACAACCAATGTAGCTCTAACAGAAAATAGAACAAATAACAGATGCAGAACAAATACAGATAAACATATACATATAAATTAGATATAGGTATAGAATAGACAAACAAATACAGATACAGAATAGAAACAGATCAGATATACAGACAGTGATACCCCGACCAAGCTTGCCCCAAACTAAATCAAATACAGAAATAGATAATCAGATGCAACAACAGTGTTTCCTCACATATATAAAATAGAAATCAGAAACAGGATCAAGAAATAGACAGACACAGGTGTATTGTCACACTCCTAAAATTTTAAAATAATTATTCTAGATTTTAAAATATTATTCGGGAATTTTTGGAAATTATTTGGAAATTTATTGAAATTTTTGGGAATTAATTAAGATTTATTTTTTATTTTTTAATTTTATTGAATTTTAATCCCCTCCCCTCACATATCGAAATGGCCCCTGCCCTGGTTTCCCCTCTGCTTCAACATATCGAAATGGGCCTAGTGCCCATTTCCCCCAGCCTTGCATTTCGATATGTTGAAGTCTGGCATTTTGATATGCAGACCCTCTGGTCTTGCATATCGATATGCAGCATTTCCCTTTCCCTCTTTCATTTCAATATGCAAGAGGTCTGTTCTTGCATTTCGATATGGCCCCAACCTTGCATTTTGATATGCAAAGGATTGGTAGGCCATCAGAGGACCTGCATATCGATATATAGCCCTGCTATATATCGAAATACAGGTTGTTCGGGCAAAATTTTAAAAAGGAAAGTAAGGGTATTTTAGTATTTTCCCAAGCCTTATGTGTATGACTGAGAGGGGCAACCCTACTCAGTCTTGGCCATTTCTTTCCCCTCCCCCAGCCGTAAGTCTCTCTCTATATATCTCTTTCGAATCTCTTTCTCACTCCTTGTTCTCTCTCACTTTTGACCCCTCTCTGTAGGGTATTGGAAGAGGAGCTCTTCATAAGCATCGCGAGGGCTACGTGGTGATGGTCTTGGATCGTCCATTTGTGAAGAATCTCTCACTTAGAGATTTCGGGTCTTCGGCTTAAATGTGGGTAACCTCTCTCTTCTCTCTTGTGTGTGCTTATGTATGTGATGTTTCCCTCTTGTTCCCCCCTTCTTGATTAGTTAGAGATTTTGTTGGCTTTGGGTTGTGAGGGTTGGATTTAGAGAAAGTTGGTCCTAGCCTTGTGTTTGTAGAAGGTCTAGGTGGTTGTATACTTGGCCTTCAAATTAATGAAGGCCATGTACTCGATGTATTGCTTGAGTAAGAGTTAGTGATTGGTAGAGAGTGTTAGTGGTTGGCTTGAGCATTGTGAGGGTGTTAGTGGACTTGTGAAGTCCTTAGATGGCCTTGGAATCCAATGGCCACCATGTGTTCGGTAGAATGCCTTTATGGGTTAGAGGCTTGATTTGGGAATGTAATTAGTTGTCTTGAGGATAATTGGGGTTTTAGGTAACTTCGGTACTACTTGGTTTATGTGTGTTCAACAAGTCCCCTAGTTGGGCATTGAAGTGAAATTGGGTTTCGGCGTGGTTTGCCTAGTGTGTGTTTGATGGGAAATGATATCCCTTGGGTTGGTTAAAGGCTTTGATAAAATCATAAGTTTGTGTGGTTCCTTGTGTGGTGGCGATTGGTGTGGCCTCCCTTGATGTCGTCAAGGTGTAAGACATGGAAAGAATTATTGGTCTCCCTTGAATTCGTCAAGGTTGAGTTGTGATTTGATTGATTATCAAAATTGATCCAACATACCCAATGAACGACAAATATTGAGAATGTGTCCCACGAGGACTACTCGTACTCAATATTGAATCCATAACTTGTAAATCACCAATGCAATGGAATTGAACGGTAATTAAATCAAAGGGTAGAGGGACCCTCCCAAGTAATTGGGGAACACTCTTTACGGGAATGGGCTTTTGATGACATTCTCTGGATGGTCGCTCCATCTGTGACATTGTCCACAATGAGGATAGGGTAGCCCTTCCGATGAGTCGGGGAATGATGGAAGGGAAAGGATGGTGTGTTGACGAGCCACTATCCCGTACCCACTCAAATAATACAATATGATTACTCCCTTGTTTTGACGAGGTTGAGTCACGTGACCCTCTTGTTTTGACAAGTTGGGAATATGCAGAATAATAACAATAAAAATGAAAGAAATATTGATTATCACTACTTTTGTAAAGGCGAACGCATATGGCTCCCTTGTTCTCGTCAAGGTTGAGAAAATTGGAAAACTTACCTCAATTATTCAAATATCTCAAAGGTTCGTGTGAACCTAATCTATAACAACGTCTATGAGTGGAAGAGGATTTTGGATTGAGTTGAGAAGTCTAGTCTTGGTTTTGTAGTTCCTTAGGCCTTTCTAGGAAGCCCTTATGTTTGTATTGTCCTAGTAAGTGGATATTGGACTTATGTTTGAGTTATAGACCAAATTAGTTGGAGTTTGGAGATTCTTATAGTGTCTCCCTTTGGTAGTGAAGACTTGAGTCGTTATTCTTTGTCGTTGCTGGTTTGGGGTCCATAGTGTCCTTGAAGACATGTTGTCGGACCTTAGGACTTAGGTGATTTTACTGTATTTTCCCTCTTTGTCTGTGGACACTTGGGCACACACCCACCTTGTGCATGCTTGATAGTAGTTAGAATTTTCCTACTGAGCGCGTGGAATACTCAGACTCTCCTCCCTTTCCCCTCCCTAGTTTGTGTTGTAGGTTTAGGAGGGCTTAGCCGGTTGGAGTTCTTGGAGTAGCTGCTGGACTTCTTTTGAAGGTTGTTCTTCCATTGCTCGTTTAGTTTTGTTTCTCTTTTAGATGTTATAGTTAGTTGTTGTACCTTAGTTCTGTTTCTCTTTGTAGATGTTGTAGTTGGTTGTTGTACTTTTGTTCTTCCACTTCTCTTGTACTCACCTATATCATTTTACCATTTTAATAAATTCTTTTACTTATTGGATGCCCCTTGGAATTAATAATTTGGGTAGTGAGTTTCTCTCCTATCCTTATTATTTATTTTAAACTTATTTTAAAAACAATGATTTCAAATTTTCAGGGTGTTACATGTATCCACCCCTATAGAGTGCCCCACGTTACTACTAGATTTTTAATTCACATTTTAAGTTTTCTTTTCTACATGGAAAATCAATGGCATTTATTTATCACATAGGACCTCCAGATTCTGCCATTTTGCAAGTACGTCTACCTGCCAGAAAAAGGACATTTTTGTCCAACACGTCCATAATATAGGACAACAACCTGACAAAGAAACATGGTCCAGCCAAAATCTAGATGAAGCAGTTATCGATAATCACTCAGACAAGTTATCGATAACCTGACGAAAAACCAAGGTCCAGCCAAAATCCAGACAATACGGTTATCGATAACGCCAAAATCCAGACAATTCGGTTATCGATAACGCCAAAATCATTTTATCGATAACCAGACCAAGATCCAATCTGAAAATATGGGTTATCGATAACCCATCAGATCAGGTTATCGATAACAGGTGCTGTGCGGGAAAAATTAGCAAGTTTGAAATTCGTTTTAAAGGTTTTTTATGCAATTGTTTAATGTAAAAACTGAAAGTATATAAGCCTAAGTGGGCTTATTTCGTAGGGTTAACTTGGGATTAGTATTCTAAGCGTTTTATTACGGTTTGAGAGAGAGAGGAGCCTCCATCCTCCTTCTCTTCCACCATTGTTGCTTCAAAACTCAAGCTTTTATATTTCAAGTTTTCTTCTTCCATCCTTAAGTAAGTGCATGTGTTCTAATCTTAGTCTCTCATTTAGCTCCTTTGATTTTCATTTATTTTACAAACAAGCTTCTATTTTTTCTTTCATTGTTTTATATGGCTATGGATTCTTCTTTATTGAATATGGATTTTATCCCTACCATGAGTGAGTAGTCCTCTTGGTGTGGTTGGAGATATGCCAATCCATAATCCATATTGACCATGATTCTCATCTTTTGTTATTTTGGAAGACTAGCATGGGAAAATCCCATCGTGCATACAATCTCCTATACGTGATAGGTTTTTGCCCATGGATTGACAAGCATACTTGGCATCCATGGTTCTTAGACCATCATTCATGAGGAATATTATGTACGCACAGTGGCAATCTCTGTCGTGCCTGAGTATCCAAGTTTGTATTTTACTCGAGAATCACTGGTGGTATGGATGACAGGTTGGTTGATTTCCTTATCCACATTTTTTATTTAATCAAAGGGAATAGTATTCGTATTCACTCCGTAGTTTAGAATTAATTTAGTGATCCACTTAGGTTTAATTAAATCACAACAAACACATCAATCCTAAAGGCTAGCATCCAACTGCCCGTCTTTCTCTCAAATTACGTTTCGAATTACTATCATATATGCATCCCTGTAGATTTGATACTGGTTTTACCGGATATTATGCTTGGATGATTTTAAATTCCCTACGCTTGGGGAGCACTCTTTTATAGTACGAAAAACTGTCAAGCATTTTTGACGCCGTTGCCGGGGAGGCAATAATAGTAATTTGTAATTGTAGTTTGATTTTTGAATTCAACCGTTGAAAAATTCACCCACTTGTCCAAATCTCTCTAAGTCCTTGGGTAATTGACTTTGGACCCGCGACTTGTCATGGAGATTAGTGAGCGTGGATTCCTCATTTGTGGACGTTCCTTTAGAAGATTTTAATTTTTGTCCTGAAGATAATTGTTTGAGGGAAGACCCATTCGAAGTAGAACAAATGGCTGCACCGGAAAGAACAATGAGGGATTACATGAATCCTGAACATATCACACCCTAGTCGGCCATTGTTCTACCCAAACGTACTCATACCAATGCTTTCACCATGAAAGCTAGTCAGTATACCCTCATGTCACCTTTTTACAACGTGATTGCAACAACCCTCTCCAACATATGCGAGACTTTGAATATCTCATCGATTCTATGGCTACGCCCCAACAGTTGTACATGGCTCGCCTTACATTATTCCCTCATTCTCTCAAAGATAAGGCGAAGGCATGGTTACAATCGTTGGATCCCCGGAGTTTAACCACATGATAAGGAGTGTTGGATGTGTTCTACGCCAAGTACTTCCCTTCTTCGAAGAGGAATCTTCTTATAGCTCAAATTCAAAGCTTTCAACAAAGAGATGGAGATTCACTCTATCAAAGTTGGGAACATTTTAAAGACTTATTGATGACTGTTCCACATCATGGCTTCAACAAGTACCAACTTGTGACTTATTTCTATAACGAGTGTTCTATGAATAGCTGTAAAATGATAGACATGATGTGGAATGGTAAACTTGAGGACAAGACTCCGGATGAGGCCTGAGAACATTTGGGCTACATAGAGGAGCAAGATAGGGCCTGGAACAACTTGGACCCAAGAGAGCCATGATGATCCAAGTCCCAAGTGGTTCTGGGAAATTTACTTTGAGTGAGCCTGTCAGTCTTCATCAGAAGATTGAAGAGCTTACTCGGCAAATGGAAACCATGCAACTAAAACAAGTTCAGGCTCAAGCAAACGTGGTAAGAGTGGAAGAGGTATGCACCATTTGTGATTATCCGGGCCATCAATCGGCCGAATGCCCAACCCTTCCGGCTCTCAAAGAGCTATACCATGGTGTCCACCAAAGTGTGAATGTTAATGCGGTCAATCAAAGGTACGATGCTTTTTCAAACACTTACAACCCCGCATGGTCCAAACATCCGGCTTTTGGATGGAAAGATCAACAAAACACAGGACCATCTCAGAGTCCTTTTCAAAATCAATATCGACCCATGCAAAACCAACAACCGCAAAAAGATTTAATCAGGGACCACCATGTTTTGCAAATCAAGGAAACCAAGGTAATAAATATTCTTCTGCTCCTTCAACCAATCTCAAGGAGACTATTTCTCAAATGGCGCGTCAGATAGGGGATTTACAGAAACAAATGGCACATTTTACAAACTCCTTTGCAATGCAAGAGAAGGGGAAGCTTCCCTCGCAACCCAACTCCAACCTCAAGAAGAAATGAAAGCTCCGAATTCGAATTTGGGAGATGTTGAAGAGGAAGAAACAAAATATGATAAAGAAACGGGAAAAGATGCAAAAATATTGCCTGACAGTGAACCCATTTTGGAACATGCACTGGCCCCTTTTTCCCAAAGGTTAAAAGCGCCACCAAGGACTAATGATGTTTCCAAGCTTTTGGATGTATTTAAACAGGTGCAAGTGAACATTCTGTTACTGGAGGCAATCAAGACAATTCCATCATATGCAAATTTTTTGAAGGATTTATGCACCCAAAAAAGGAAGCACAACATAAAGAAGAATGCCTTTTTGACGGAGCAGGTTAGTGCAATCATACAATCCAACACATCTCCAAAGTACAAGGATCCGAGGTGCCCAACTATAGCCATTGAGATTGAGGAAAACAAAATTAATAAAGCATTACTGGACTTGGGAGCAAGCGTCAATTTGCTTCCTTATTCAGTATATGAAAAGCTTGGGTTGGGAGATCTCAAGGAGACACAGATCACTTTGCAGCTAGATGATCGAAGTATCCGAATGCCTCAGGGAATTATTGAAGATGTGTTGGTGCAAATTGAAAATTTTATTTACCCGATTGAATTTGTTGCATTGGATACCTATTCTGTGGCCTCAAGCCAGTCTCATATCCCAGTCATCCTCGGCAGACCATTTTTGGCCACGGCTCATGCAATTATTGATTGCCAAAATGGTCTGTTGGAGATGTCGTTTGGAAACATAAAAATGAAGGTGAATGTATTCAACATCGGCATCCAAATGGGGGATGATGAGGATGTCTTTGAAATCAATTTTATTGATGATCTTGTAGAGGAACATTTGGATGTGATCTTGGAGCGAGATACGTTGGAGGTGCAATTAGACTTTGATTCACAGGAACAACTATGTTATTTTCTTGATGGAGAAGAAGAAGTGCGTGGGGCCGAATCTTGGCCATCAAGCTTTGAAAAGCTACCAAAAGAAGAGAAGCACATCCTGATGTCAAGTGAAGCTCCACCAAAGCACGAATTCAAGCCATTACCCGAATCACTTAAGTATGATTTTCTGGGAAGGAACTACACTTATCCAGTGGTGATTTCCTCATCTCTTAAGAAATACCAAGAGTCCCAACTCCTCTCTCTTCTTGGAAAGCATACAAGAACAATCGGGTGGACTATTGCAAACTTAAAGGGGATCAGTCTGTTGGTGTGCACTCATCACATATGCTTGGAAGATGATGTCAAGCCATCCTGCCAACCACAACGCAGACTGAATCCGGTAATCAAAGAGGTGGTAAAGAAAGAGGTGATCAAGCCTCTAGATGCCGAAATCATTTATCCAATTGCCGACAGCAAGTGGGTTAGCCCCACTCAAGTTGTACCCAAGAAGTCCGGCATTACAGTTGTGAAGAATGATGATGGAGAGCTGATACCGAAGAGAGAAATCACATGATGGAGGGTTTGCATTAATTATAGGAAGCTCAACGCCAGCACAAAGAAGGATCACTTTCCCTTGCCATTCATTGATCAGATGCTAGAGAGAGTTGTTGGACATGCCCTTTACTATTTTCTGGATGGCTACGCGGGTTACAACCAGATAGAGGTAGCGATTGAAGATCAAGAGAAAACTACATTCACCTGCCACTATGGTACCTTTGCTTATAGACGTATGTCATTCGGACTATGAAACGCCCCCGGTACATTCTATCGATGCATGATGAAGATTTTCAGTGATATGGTCGAGCACATCCTGGAGGTATTTATGGATGATTTTTCTGTG
>NMUG010002073.1:0-16581 GCA_002855965.1 Monotropa hypopitys | reverse complement strand
TAGAAATTTATTTTTCTAAGTGTGACTAGTACGTGCCTCGTTCCTATTTTTGGGTTTTGTTCAAAATCCGATAACTCAAGCTCTGATACCACTGCTGTCATGACCTATCCCTAAATGAGACATGACCGGCCAACGAGCAAGCTCGCAAAGGCCTAACAATAACGAGTTAAGGGATTCCACTAAAATAATAATGAATGCGGAAGCATTTGAACAAAAATCCGGAGTGCATATATAAATTTCATTACCCACATTTCTTGTTGTTACAACTGTTGAGGCTCATAATGGCCTTTATAATTAATGAAAGAGTACATCAAAAAGAGCTAATCCTCTAAGCCTCCAAGCTAATCATTCTTAGTAGCTGAAAAAGGTTTTATAAAATGCACAAGCATAAAGCTATAGTAAATCAAGACATGTCAGGGTTACTAGTTTCCACGGATAAACAATATTAATTATCGAAATCCATTTTTTCCTTTCTTTTTCAATATAATAGCTGAGTGGCTCATTTGCCTCAAATTGTAATCACATGTGGTAGATAAGTCAAGTGTATGGCCTTCACTTCAAGTCCTTCAGCGCATAGCTTACTTTTTATTTGTACATGTTTCCATTTTTCATTTGGATTTCCCGGCATGATTTTGTCATGCTACTCTTCACGGTACCAGTGTTTTAGGGAGCGACCCTAAGTAGAGAGATGGTGTGATATCACCAAATGATCATCTGGTCATGATCCCGCCCTTATTACTCCACCTCGCCAGTTTCAGACCCCACCCCCAGTGTCAGGCTAACTGTGTCACCGTTCATCCCATTCAATCGTAAAACATATTTTTGTTTGTCAATCCATTGTAATAAAAGTGTGCATGCTATTTTGTTTCGGTTTAAGAGATAAACATAATATGGTGGAATTCTTAATAGCATAAACCATATATTTCTCAAATGTTAGCATGCTTTAACAACTGTACAAGTAACGAGGGAATATAGAGATTCACCTGAATTTGATTGACTTTCTTGACTTGGCCTTTTCCCACAAGTTTATCCTGCCATTTTTAATAAGAGATGTTAGTATTTTGCTATTGCCGAACCGAGCTATCGAGCTCCTTGGCTGAAGGCCTATTGTCCGAAGGATAGTGGCCGATTGCTTACTTATTCGACGGTCAAGTCGGGAACAAGGCTTATGGCCTTTAATCAGACCGAAGTGCATTCTGGTCATCCAGAATGATCTTAAGGCTTACTTGGACGAATAGGCTGAAGGGTGTACTTGGCCGAACATAGACTGGTCAGTCTTACTACAAGCCAAAGGGCTTCTGGGCTAGAGAACTCGTGTGCCGAGCTGCCGAAGCAGGAAAGGTACCAGTGGGGATTTTTTAAGGCTTTTGCCGACCATCCGAGTAGAGGGTTGTCGGTCCAATAGTGAGTTGAGGCTTCTTAATGCTGAATGGGAATACCATGTTCTGTGCGGCATCAGTCGAAACAAGCCGAGCATAATGGGAATGTGGGAACCATGTGTTTCAGACTGTTAATGGGTTGAAATAGGTCGAAATATGATATCAAGTGTATTTTCAGTGCAACTAAGTGTTGGCTAGGCAGAAGCAAGTGTGGCTGAACAAAAATGATTTTAAAAGGAACAAGTTATTGTCGAGCACAAGTGCTTCGGTCTTATGGGAGCTCGACATCACTAGGGTGTCATTTTGATTAGCTGGTCTTTCAAGATAGACTATGGCTGAGCTGAATTAAGCTCTGCCAGATAATGGAAGCTCTGTCGAGCACTAGAGTGTAACACCCCTCGATTATAATAAAAACATTTCAAGCATATTGTTTTTGAAGGACATATATAAAAAGGAGAGTGTTAATCATTGTTATCCATCACAATCAGTAGAATATTCATTACATTACAAATGATACAGAAAATAGAAAGAAGGTACATCTACTGAAAGAAAAGGGGAAAGGGGTACAACAGCTACCTACTACAACTACTGAAACTGAAAGGTTGTACAGAGAAGTACCCAAGAGGTCTAGGAGAAAACCAAAGCCGCAAGCTCCAAAGGATCCAACGGTAGGCAAGTCTCCAGAATCTGCCAACGGACAACACCCTACAAACAGACTAAAAAGAGAAAAGAAAGAGGGTCTGAGCATTCCAAGGCTCAATAGGAAAACCATTAACTACTAGCAAGTGTACACACGAGAATGCATGCCTAAGTGTCCTCACAAGGGGAGGGAAGAAGAGAGAACCCAAGGCACAGAAGAATAGCAACAACCGCAAGACCTCAAGGTAAACCGACACTCTCACTCGTGATAGTAAGTGCAAATCCAAAGGTACCCAACCCAACGTACGATAAGTGAAACCACCAGCAAACCCTCCACAAGTAACCCAACCACAACCACTACCTCGCCACCAACACCACCCACCATCCCATTATTGTTATAGATTCAGATGTTGTTCATCTTGGAGATATATTTGAGTTAAAGAGGTGGATTTTCCATTATTCATGTATCATCAACAATTTCCTCCACTTGATGAACAAGGGAGCCCAAGCCATCCATTCTGACATTACCCACATCGTCGACTATATGAGTCACGTACTAGGAGGTCGCATTAGGTCCTACCCTCCACAACACAAGGGTAGGGTCACAGGACACCACAAATGTCTCTACCAACATCCCCCTTGGCGACACAAGGAGGTGGCACAAGACTATCATCGAGCCCTCAACACGACTATTCCCATTTGGCGGTTCAAGGGGTCACGACGGGCATCACACACGAAATATCAACCGGGAAGGGAAGACACATCCTTAACCCGGGGTCGTAACGCGGGTAGGGCAAACACATCATAAACCCGGATGGGTACCATTAATCACACAAAGTCCTACCCCCAAATACAAGGGCATGGGTCACAGGACTCATCTGAACTTGTCCTTACCTCCACAATGCAAGGGCATGGTCACGGGACATAGTTCAAATTTAAACATCAATCTCAAGGGCTGGGGCATACATTCCTCCCAATCCCTTGAATGGTACCCTCCATACGACATCGATCCACAACACTCCTCACATGTTCATTGGTGTTCTATTAGGTTGGATTTAAGTGAATGATTCAAGATTGCCAAGGAGTAGTCCTCGTAGGATCCATCTCCATATTTGTCGTTCATTAAGTTCATTGCGTTCATTATTAGGTTCCCAACAAATCAACAAGGTTCCACAACCAAGGGCAACCTACCATCAAGTCAAAGAATCGGTACAACAATGATCAAGGGGAACCCAACGACGCCCAACATCACAATGCCCACATTCACCCAATTACCAACAACCAAGACTAAAGAGTGATTTAAGGGTCAATATTTGCCCAAAGGGGATTCTAGTGACCAACCAAACAACCACAAGAATACTACGACAAACCAAGCAACCCAAACTCTTCAAAACACAACCCAAAGCTCATTCAAGCATTTCATCAAACACTTAACGGTCATCGAATAAAAGGGCCTCTACACGACACAACGACACGCAAGTAAATTACCATCAATCTTACGACGATAATCGAACCCAATCCACGTCACCCGAGCACTATAGACCCGAACACTACGATATGTGAAATCAATACGATACGCGACATGGATTATGAAGTTGATGCAAACGAGAAACAAACAAGAATACTATAGACATCCACGCACGCACACAAGATAGGAGTTAAGAGTTTACCTACCGGAGAATTGCAGGACAAGTCACCGGAGGAGTCACCGGAAAATGCCCAACGCGCTGACACGAACCAATCCCGCCACCGCGAAGCTCTCGCGATGCTCTACAACGATCCTTGAAGCCAAGACCTAAAACGATCAAGGAATCTCCATGAGAGGAGGAAAACCCCAAGGATATGAGAGGGAGATAAACTTACCTATTGAGAACGATCGGAGACCAGGGATGCGAAGCCCATGATACGCTCTCTGCCATTGAAGAAGGGGCCAAACCTTGATTCTTAGTGGATTGGAGTGAAGGGAGGAGAGAAGATGATGTTTTTAGGGTTTGGAGAGAGGAGGGAGGCGATTTTCGGACTTAGGGGTTGAGGGGAAATGTTTGGACCGAAATAAAAGAGATTCCCGCACTTATAAACACAACAGCTGCCGCGCTGTCTGGATGGGAAAACTGTCATCTGGACGAGGAACCCCGTCCGTTCGGACGAGACCCAGAATGGTCCGGACGAGACCTCCTGAAGCTCAACCTCCAACTCTCTGCTCCCCCGTACGGACGGGACCAATCCCTGGTCCGGACGAGCCACCAGAAAATATTCCGAAATGATGTCGAACCACTCCCGAACCTTCCCGACGTAACCCCGAACACTTACTCTAACTTCTAGACACCGAACAAACATTCTACGGTCACTCCAAAGCCTTCCTCAAGTCCATAACCATTTCTACGGTCCAAGAACAACTCGCAGACTTACCCGAACACTTCGAAACCAAACGCATCCTATGACGAGGATTTCTAATGCCGTGAACTCACTTGAAACGATTTGAGATAATCTTTAGTGTGTCAAGACAAAACCACGATTCCAACGACATGAGGATTCGAACTTTCGACAATCGGCCAACTTCGAAGAAAATGGAAATAAATCCCGAACTTCGATTTATTGAATTTATTGGAACGGATGGAAAATATAAAAAAAAATTCCGGAGTGTGACAAACTACCCTCCTTACAAAAATTTCGTCCTCGAAATTTCTAAGGCGGAGGTCACGGAGCAACGAAGAACGAATGAATTCCCACTACAAACAACCGCACAACGAAGATGCCACGAGGATTTTGACAACACACTTCCCACTTCTTCTCAAGAATGCACCAAAACAAAGATTAGATAACCTCCTCAACCGCAAACAAGCCCAGCGAACATCCCAACAAGGCGATTTGCGACAAGAGAAAACCGAAAATACGCACGATCATCAACAAGGAATGCAAGATTTTCTAGGAAAAAGAGGAATTCACACGCTTCCCACACGATTATACATCGCCCGAATAAGAGAAATATGAATTCTTAACGAAAATGCAAGACATCAAGAGTCGAACCGCAAGAAACATTCCGAGAAAATTCCCATAACATTCACGAATGCACTACAACATGCTACGAATGGACCGAAGGAACGAGAACGCACCAAAACATCAAGGATGCGGAGGGACACGATACGGATACGCCAACACGCAAAGGATACGCCACAGACATGCCGAGGACACACCGACACGTCAAGGACACACCTAGGATATGCCGACACGCAAAAGACATGCCTAGGATATGCCGACACGTGAAGGACACGATTCGGACACGAGGATACAGTGCCGACACGCGGACACGAAAAGGATACGATACGGATACGATGCCGACACACGGACACGATACGGATACCCCGATTTTTCCGAAATATCTTCCGGAATTTTCTAAAAAAATAAAATAGTGATTTTCCACCGCCGTAAGGACGTCTGCAACAACCACATCGTCACGAACGCGCGGAACAACGTCGAGCCTTATTTCCAAACAAGGTAATAACAATCTGACCGATACGAGAGAGGATTCGAAATCAATACAAGCCACAAGGGATGGTCACACAACAACCGTGCCATCCGAATCACCCCAAACAACCACAACGCCACCAAGAGAAGAACCCGACAACCAAAATCTCACATACCAACCTGCACACACCTAGCGCGGTACCAGAATGACTAAGAAGTTTGATTTGAGATGTGCTGGCCAGTCACCTTCTCAAAACAATCCTTCATGGTCACTCCTACACCACATGACACAGACTATGCACACCCCGTCATGGCAAACATCACCACAATCCAAGTCGGTGCAGTCGACTTCAAAGAGACACAAGTTCTAGCTTAACACTCTCAACAAACTACACAACAAAGCATAGCGTCATCTCACACATCACACCACTAAGACACAAACTGTCTACCCGCTGACAAGTTTATCACACACTCTCAAAACAAGATCCAATCGGTGACCACATTGCCGAACAAGAGTGTCCGAGCACAAAAGGACACAGCAAGCAAGACACTACCCCAAGTTGGATTTACGAAGCGACACGGCCAACAAGAAACGTGTGCAAGATCAACAAGCCAACATATGAGAGTGCGAGATACGGGAATGCGATTTCAAGAAATAAGATTTTGCCATGAATACAAACTTCTGCATGAGAGACGAACAGCAAAATGCTATCCCACAAGTGCCAAGACTTAGAATATTCCGCGAATCATCGAGAGATAGACGACGAAAGATGATTACCACGTCGAGAGTCCCAGAAAGAGGTGTTAGAAGATTTTTCAACAACGAGTAGCTTTCAAAATAACCAACAATACCGAGGCAACTCAAACAACCACGAATGTGCCAAACAAAGAATTGGAATGGTCAACACACATTTGTTGCCTTGAACTAAAAACTCTAGCACCGAGTAAGAGAAAGCACGAATGAAATCTGAAGGCATCACCCACAAAGATGGATAGAAACCATCGATAACACAAAGCCAAGAAACTGACCACACCACGATCAAACTCTCATCAACGCAAGACAAAACCAGGGAAGGACTGCAAACTCCCAAGCTCTAAACACAACCTCACTCTTCAAAACTCAAATTGCAATTCCTTAACCCACTTTCCACGAAAACCTTAAACACGTCACCGTACTAGCTCTCAAGAACACTAAGGAAATTATTCCTTCATAACCACACTAACCCAAACAGACATATCGCTTCCCAAACCGCAAGTCAATTCTGAAACCACATCCAAACTTTTGAACCATCAAACGTCATCGCAATGAAACTCAAGGAACACTCCAAAGAAGTTCTCAAGATATCTAAGTCTCCAAGTGACACCACAACTCAATTACCGAGCGATACCACAATCTCACTTATCGAGTTAAAACGATCGATCGACACTTCCGAGAAATCCTAAAGACCACTTCGAAGAAACCCGCAAGATAATTCCAAGCACATCACCATTCTAAGTCACAAGGGATACCATAACCTCAATCACCAACTTAGAACCTCCGACCAACACGGCCACAAAACCCAAAAATCACTTTGAAGGAATTCGCAAGATAACTCTACACACCTTTTCCCTTCAAACCTCAAGAGAAAACTAAAATCCCAATTTCATAACTCATCCAAAGTACAATCGACCCGAGGCTATACCTCACATAGCTAACGCCAATACAAACCAAACACAATTTATCTCTCAAATCATCAACAATCACAATAAACCACCGCGGACCTACACAACACATTCCTATAGAATGACCTCAAGTCACTAACTCCTTCTATTCTTCTCACAAGGTTACCACGATCCGAGCTTGCTTCTACCATCTCAATCGACCAAGAGAAATCACAATTTCATGGCACTCAACCTAACATTTATCCTTCAACAACCTCAAACTTTACAAAGATTTGCACTAGGAGTAGGGAGGAAGACCCAGACACTAAGGATTTCCACTCATCAACAAAACACCGATTTCACCTCCTAAATGCAACAGGAATCCAACAATCAAGCGAACGAACAATAGTACGTCAAGGAAGACTTCAACTAACTAGCTATGATCAATCACCGGAAATTCACTACACCAAACCATCGAGATTAAGACTTTGCCTCAAATCGACATACCAAGAATCTCGAGGAAGGATTCAATCAAAGCACACACTCTACCTCCAATGGACTGGGGGTGCCCAACGACCAAGGTTTGAGTAAGAACCGAGAAACCAACATCATGGATGGAATGGTGCTCGAAGGCACACCGGAACAATCATAGTTGCAAGTAATGACCCTGAGAACCCATGGAGACTAGGTGTCTCCCCACGGTCCAAAGGTATTCAAATCGAAAGCTCTGATACCGACTGTAACACCCCTCAATTTTAATAAACATATTTCAAGCATATTTTTTTTGAAGGACATATTTAAAAAGGAGGGTGTTAATCATTGTTATCCATCACAATCAGTAGAATATTCATTACATTACAAATGATACAGAAAAGAGAAAGAAGATACATCTACTGAAAGAAAAGGGGAAAGGGGTACAACAGCTACCTACCCAAGAGGTCTTGGAAAGAACCAAAGCTGCAAGCTCCAAAGGATCCAACGGCAGGCAAGTCTCCAGAATCTGCCAACGGACAACACCCTACAAACAGACTAAAATAGAAAATAAAGAGGGTCTGAGCATTCCACGGCTCAACAGGAAAATCATTAACTACTAGCAAGTGCACACACGAGAATGTGTGCCTAAGTGTCCTCACAAGGGGAGGGGAGAGGAGAGAACCCAAGGCACAGAAGAATAGCAACAACCGCAAGACCTCAAGGTAAACCGACACTCTCACTCGTGATAGTAAGTGCAAACCCGAAGGTACCCAACCCAACATACGATACGTGAAACCACCAGAAAACCCTCCACAAGTAACCCAACCACAACCACTACCTCGCCACCAACACCACCCACCATCCCATTATTGTTATAGATTCAGATGTTGTTCATCTTGGAGATATATTTGAGTTAAAGAGGTAGATTTTCCATTATTCATATATCATCAACAATTTCCTCCACTTGATGAACAAGGGAGCCCAAGCCATCCATTCCGACATTACCCACATCGTCAACTATGTGAGTCATGTACTAGGAGGTCGCACTAGGTCCTAGCCTCCACAACACAAGGGCAGGGTCACGGGACACCGCAAACGTCTCTACCAACAGCCCCCTTGGCGACACAAGGAGGTGGCACAAGACTATCGTCGAGCCCTCAACACGACTATTCCCACTTGGCGGTTCAAGGGGTCACGACGGGCATCACACACGAAATATCAACCGAGAAGGGCAGACACATCCTTAACCCGGGCTCGTAACGCGGGTATGGAAAACACGTCCTAAAACCGGATGGGTACCATTAATCACACGAAGTCCTACCCCCAAATACAAGGGCACAAGTCACAGGACTCAGCTGAACTTGTCCTTACCTCCACAATACAAGGGCACGGTCACAGGACATAGTTCACATTCAAACATCAATCTCAAGGGCTGGAGCATACATTCCTCCCAATCCCTTGAATGGTACCCTCCATACGACATTGATCCACAACACTCCTCACATGTTCATTGGTGTTCCATTAGGTTGGATTTAAGTGAATGATTCAAGATTGTCAAGGAGTGGTCCTTGTAGGATCCATCTCCGTATTTTTCGTTTATTAAGTTCATTGCGTTCATTATTAGGTTCCCAACAAATCAACAAGGTTCCACAACCAAGGGCAACCTACCATCAAGTCAAAGAATCGGTAAAACAATGATCAAGGGGAACCCAATGACGCCCAACATCACAATGCCCACATTCACCCAATTACCAACAACCAAGACCAAAGAGTGATTTAAGGGTCAATATTTGCCCAAAGGGGATTCTAGTGACCAACCAAACCATCACAAGAATACTACGACAAACCAAGCAACCCAAACTCTTCAAAACACAACCCAAAGCTCATTCAAGCATTTCATCGAACACTTAACGGCCATCGACTCCAAGGGCCTTTACACGACACAACGATCACTATACGACACCCAAGTAAATCACAATGAATCCTACGACGATAATCGAACCCAATCTACGTCACCCGAGCATTATAGACCCAAACGCTACGATATGTGAAATCAATATTGTCACGCCCTGTCCCCGATAACTAAAAAGGACAGTTATTAAGGGACGGACACGTGGCAAAGCAAGAACTAAACTCAAACCACAACACGACAAACTGAAATATAAAATAAAAACACAACTGCTGATCTGGTTATAAATTTCCAGATGATACAAGTACTCAAAGAAAAGAAAAAGGTACAACTCTGGCACATGGCCAACACAACTCCAACACTGCTGCTACACAACAACTCTGAAACAACACTACAACAACAACCTGGCTCAAGGCCAAACACCACTACTACAACTCGATAACCAACAACAGACTCAAAGGAAAAAGAGCAAAAGACTCACAACACTACTACAACACCACACAACACGTCAGCTGGACTGGACTGGGATACTAGCTCCAAGCACCTAAAAAGAAAGAACACAAGCGTGTATCAGCAACGACGGCTGGTGAATACTAATATGAAAAGCATAAAGAAAAGAAGTCAAAATATCTAAGGATCACATTATCTTTTAAAACCACACACACACACCTTTTTTTTCAAAACCATTACCTTTTAATGAAATCACTTTTATTTAACTCACACAACACCTATTTGAACATCTTTTATATATATATGTTAAACACCATTTTTCTCTTTTACTCACACCAAAACGCAGTTTTATTTCTTTTATACTCAACACCAAAAACCACAATTTCAACTCTTTTAAACTCAATACCATACACCATTTATATTTAATTTATAAACACCATTGTTTTTACCAACTCGTGGAAATACCAACACCGGTAAGAAGATCTTATATAGATCACACCACACCACACCAACACCACACCACACCAACACACACCACATCACACCATATTTATATATACTCGTACTTTAATAGTCAGGAGTCATTAACGTCCGGTAACTAACCGTTAAAGTCAGATCTGAAACCTTGGGTACATACTAGGATAGCCACTAGAAATGATCCAAGGGCCACTACACCAGCCCCAGTGGTAAGGACATGTACCCCACCGGGTACATAATATAATATATATATATCATCAACACCATTGCACCACTTGTGCATTTGCATCTTTTGTGCAATATTTGATCCATAGACCCACCTGGTCCATGGCAAGGCTATTAAGGCACTCCAAATATCATTATATGATTTTTAACACCTTTTGAAAATATATTTATTTAACTCACACCAAAACACCATTTTCTCATTTAGAATTTTAACACCATTTTTGTAATAATCACCATTTTCACCGTTTGTAATTTAACACCACACCTTGAGTATAAATCACCATTTTTACTTAAACTCACACCACACTATGTTTTACACCATATTTAAAAACTCATATTTTAAACACCCCACTTTACTTGTATTTTCTCAAAAATCCCATTTCACTCAAAAACACATTTGTGATCCAACGGATTTCCTTCTTTTAAAACCATTTCTAAAACTCAACTCGACTACGTGTACGTACTATAAAAATATATAGGACTTATCTAAAATTTATACGAATTATAGAAGTACTCACTGATATGACGAAACCTCCAAGATCCTCCAAACGGCACCTCAAACACCTATAAATATGATTTTAACATTAGAATAATATTCTATGACTTATTTTAACTCAAAACTCCAATTTTTACATTTTTCTAAAAATTTCACTTTCTGCCCGAACACCAAGATATCGGTATCTTGGTTCCCAAGATACCAGTATCTGGTCACTCCACAAGAAACCGCAGAGGATACCGCAGAGGATACCGCAGTAGATACCGCAGTGCAAGATACCGCATAAGATATTGCTCAACTGGGGTATCTTACCAAAATGCCTAAGATATCGGTATCTTGGCTCCCAAGATACCGGTATCTTAGTCATCTTCTCCAAATCGGCTGAGTTTCTGCAGAAACTTAGGTTTTGCTCCAAAAAACTTCTTTCTTCGATTTTTCTATCAAAACTTAACCAAAACTCTCTAAATTTTAACCACAACTTTTAGACATGAATTAGAACACATCTACCGAATTAGATTTCTAAGATTTTACCTCAATAGCTCGGATTAAATTCCCGAAGATTCTGCCGAAATGGGTTCTGACCTCTTCTCGATCTTTCTTGAAATTGACCTACCAAATGACACCCGATTGACCTCAAAATTTAACCACATAAACTAGAAATGATTTGCAACAACATGGTATTCCCAGAATTTTGATTCGTTACCTTAATCAACGGGAATAAATTCCCAAATTTCTACCGAGGCTAAATCTCCTTTACTGCTCCAATTCTTCGATTGAGCTCTGCAACCTCTATCTTACTCCATCAGACCATCTCTCCAGTTCCCTCACAACCATAGATGATTTTCACGAACTTGGATGCTACACAGGGTGGTCTAGAACATTTTGGTTCTGGATACAAAATAGATTGAGTACACAGTTTTGATACAAATATATACACCCGCTAAATCCTAAGTCTTTAATTTTAACCAAATCCCAACTTTAATAAATAGACCTTGTTTTCTTATACACACCTGGCTAACAATTTCCCAAACAATATCTGCCAAACATTATTCCCCATACACGTATTCAAACTCTTGTATCGACACAAAACTCTTCGGTTCCATCGCCATGGACTTTCTGCACCGACCTCCTCAGATACCGGTATCTTGGAATTCAAGATATCGGTATCTAAGGCACAACCCTAGATACCCCTTAGAAACCGGTTTCTGGCTCCCGGCTTCCAGAACTACCTCAGATACCGGTATCTGGCTAAGCCTAGATACCGATATCTAGGACCCGAAATTCTAAATTTTTTATATCTTTTTATTTTGACCCCAACTTTAATTTAAATCTTTTAAATAATTCTCAAACTTTATTTTTAAATATTTTAATAATTCTATAAGCCTCCCAATTATCATAATCCTTAATTATTTAAGACCAAATATTCTTAGATTCTATTTATAACCTTAATTCTCAATACAGGTCTTACAAATACGATACGCGACATGGATTATGAAGTTGATGCAAACGAGCAACGAACAAGAATACTATAGACATCCACGCACGCACACGAGATAGGAGTTAAGAGTTTACCCACCGGAGAATCGCCGGACAAGTCACCGGAGGAGTCGCCGGAAAATGCCCAACGCGCCGACACGAACCAAGCCCGCCACCGCGAAGCTATCGCGATGCTCTACAACGGTCCTTGAAGCCAAGACCTACAACGATCAAGGAATCACCATGAGAGGAGGAAAAACCCAAGGATTTGAGAGGGAGAGAAACTTACCGATTGAGAACAATCGGAGACCGTGGATGCGAAGCCCATGCTACGCTCTCCGCCATTGAAGAAGGGACAAACCTTGATTCTTAGTGGATTGGAGTGGAGGGAGGAGAGAAGATGATGTTTTTAGGGTTTGGAGAGAGGAGGGAGGCGATTTTCGGACTTAGGGGTTGAGGGGAAATGTTTTAGACCGAAATATATGAGATTCCCGCACTTAAAAACACAACAGCTACCGCACCGTCCGGACGGGAAAATCGTCATCCGGACGAGGAACCCCGTCCGTCCAGGCGAGACCCTGAATGGTCTGGACGAGACCTCCTGAAGCTCAACCTCCAACTCTCTGCTCCCCCGTCCGGATGGGACACAACCTAGTCCTTTGTGTGAAGCATCACTATAAACTGCAAATTCTTTCTCTCTGTTGGGTAGAGCTAATATGGGTGCAGTTGTAAGTCTTTTCCTCAACTCCTGGAAGCATCCCTCTCTTTATTCTATCCATACGAATGGTTCTCCTCTGCGTGTCAGCTCTGTCATAGGTACGACAACTTTTTGAGAAGTCTGGGATGAAACGGAAATAATAATTGGCAAGTCCTGGGAAGCTTCAGACTTCCGTTACTGATGTAGGTACTGGCCAAGTTGTGGTTGCTTCTATCTTTTGTGGGTCTATTGAGATGTCGTGTTCGTTAATGATGTGTCCAAGGAAGTGGACACTCTTTAGCCAGAATTCGCACTTGCTAACCTTCACATACAACTTCTCCTTCTTCAGGGTTTGTAGAATGATGGATAGATGGCTTGCGTGTTGCTCTTCATTCTTTGAATAGATGAGGATATCTTAGATAAACACGATAACAAAACTGTCGAGGTAGTTGGCAAAAATTCAGTTCATCAGGTCCATGAACGATGTAGGGGCATTGGTTACTCCGAGGGGCATGCCTAGAAATTCGTAATGACCATAATGGGTGCGGAAGGCAGTCTTTTCTACATCTTCAGTTTTGACCTTGAGTTAAATGGGCCATAGGTTGCAGAGGTAGAACTTCCAGAACTTGGGTAGCCAATGTCCAAAAATGTATGACCAAATCAGAACAACTTCCAGAAATAGAAATTCAACTTCCAGATATTCAAGCGTAATGTTAGGGTAAATCTATGAAACCTAATTCAAACCTTACAAACTTGACCAAAACCTAACCAAACCATCTTAAATGAATTAAAAATGATTCTTAAGGATTGAGCAAGGTTATTAGAAAGTTAATGCAAGTTAGTTAATTAAAGTAGATTTTATATGAGAATGAAACAAAGCAAGTTGATTATTAGTTGTTTTTAAACATCAATTATCGATGTTATTCTATTTGGATATTGATATGAGCTTTGTTTCAGAAGTTAATACCGGCACAAGTGAGGTGTCAAAGAAGTAATTTCTACTTTTGTTTTGCAAGAACCAAGGTGAATGAGTTAGATGTGATCTAGTCTTCCCAAATGTTCTTCTTGTGTGGGAACATTGGGGTGGAGCTAATCCCAAAGGTCCTGTATTGAGTCTTATGATCGCTCAGGAAGAATGTCGTGAGTGCGGCTATGATGATCACTACGTTTTGGGGGATCCTTCATGACCTTCCTCCATTCGCATCGACATGGTGGATCCCTCCATCCCCTATTTATCTTGTTGGACCACCCCCTGATCGACTGAAATCATTCTCTGGCTCCTGGCATGCCGATGTGGTTGTTGCGGTCTTGACTTCTTTAGGGCACCCTAAAATTCCTGTCCTCCATGTATGTTGATTGTTCCATGGGGATGTTTCAGGTTGTTTCTGTTGTGGCTATTTTAATACCCTCTCCACTTATCGTTTCAGGCGCCTGATTTTTTGATTTTGGGTACGGATGATCTTTTCTAGACCCTCTTCTCTGATTAATTTGGATCTAGAGGGAGATTGAGAGCAACGAGAACGGAATTGATCGTCCCCTTCTTAGGAGTATTCTTCCTCCCTTCCTCGGTGTGTCTCATCCTGTAGGTGTCTATCCTGGCCAGCCCCTTCATAGGCTCCTAGCACCACTACCGGGGACATTGTGGTTCCCCTATAGACTAGGAGTGCTTCTAAGAGGGTTCAACACTCAAGGATGAGTGTTCCTTGGTTTCTTTGGTACTGGTGGTGGGCCGAAGTGGGTATTCCCTCTTGTTTCTCACCTCCGATTTGCCCTTTGTTGGATGGAGTATCAGAATTGTCTCCTACCATACTTGAGTATCAAATTGGTGTCTGTCTGGATCTGAGTTTCTTTCTAGATTGTCTGTAGTCTTTTCCATAGACAGTACGAATTGTGCGCGGGTAAAAATTGTGATAAAGATTATTTCGCAAGGGTTCTAAACTCTCTGAATTGATTTGGTTAATCTGTGATTTCTCTCAATTGATTCTCGTTCCTACGCTCACGAAAAGGGATTAGAGGATCTCCCGCCATTGTGGCGGAAATGATCTCTGATGATTAAGTTAGTCTGATGATCAAATTAATCAAGAAAAAACTATGAACAAAGAATAAGCTCTCAAGTAATTCATAAGCAAAAAATCAAGTACTATTATTGGGTGTCTGAGTGTGTTTTATAGGGGAATAGATTCCCAATTTTAGAGGCCTTCCGAATTATTAGTTTCTCACTAGTAATCGGGGTTGAATCAGAATTTATTATCTCAATCTTGTTCAGAGTTCTATCTGGTCTTTTTTTCATCTACATCTCTGTTTCAGATAAACTCATTGTCCTAATAAAATTAGAACACTTCTCGTATTCTTAGTAACCTAGAATTTATTCTTCTAATGAGAATGATTAAGACACATATATTAACTGTTATCCTTTGATCGGCTAACACATGTACATGTTACCTATTAATCTACACTACTGAATAACATATTATTTCAGATGTGCAGGAACACTTTAGACACGTGTGACTCGCCATGCCAAATTAGACTAGCAATATTCCATATTGAATACTTATATCTAGAAAATTCAAATTTATCTTTTGACTTTACAAAAATCTAGAATTATCCTACCACTAAATTGTTCCTCCACCCATCACATACGTCCTGCAAGTCTTTACTACCAGAACCTTGATATTTTCATCTTAATTAATTCTTAAGTTTTACATTTTTAAAGTAAAAGTACAACTATGTTCAAGTGATCGCAACCAGCAATAATACGTAGGATTTGGGTCTCTTCTACTTCAAGCTTTAATTTCATGGCACGTGCAGAATGTGCACCATTAATTTAATGATGATGGACTACAACATCTCTCTGCATATGATATCATCAGCTGCAATATATATATTATGTCCTTTCAGATTTTGTATGTAGAGAAAATTGGCTCAGTTACATTGTCATCATTCATAAACTCTTATTGTAATTAAGCAGATAAATTGAACAAGAAATTTAACAAGAAATTTTATATTCCATAATTTTTTTTGCTTAGGTGAAAACGGGGTCACACGTACTTGTGTGAGAAGACAAACATTGTTCTTCAAACACAATTATTTTCCAACCAATGTGTGGAGCAAAATGATCTTTTATAATTCTTCAAACACACAAACATTGTTCTATTTCTTTTCTTTTTAATTACTTTTTCTCAATATTATTGGTATTTTTAGGCCATTTTTTCAAACTTTTATCAATTCGCATTAATTTTGTTAAATTATTTGT
>NMUG010002072.1:0-16584 GCA_002855965.1 Monotropa hypopitys | reverse complement strand
TTTTCCCCACTAATCATAGAAAGATATTACCGGGGTTTGAAAGATTTAAAAGATTTACCTAAGTAATAGCCGTAGGGAGATACTACTACTGGAAAATTTAAAATTTGCTCCAGTAATCGTAGAAAGATATTACTGGGGTTTGAAAGATTTAAAAGATTTACCTGAGTAATAGCCGTAGGGAGATGCTACTACTGGCAAATTTAAATTTTGCCCTAGTAATCGTAGAAAGATATTACTGGGACTTTGAAAGATTTACCTGAGTAATAGCCGTAAGGAGGTGCTACTACTGGAAAATTTAGATTTTGCCTCAGTAATCGTAGAAAGATATTATTGGGACTTTGAAAGATTTAAAAGATTTACCTGAGTAATATTAGTAGGGAGGTGCTACTACTGGAAAATTTAAAATTTCACTAGTAACCATAGGAAGATGTTACCGTGGTTTTTAAAATCTGAACGATGGTCATAGAAAGATACCATTAGATAGCTATTTGAAAATTCAAATTTTGTAGTCATAGAGAGATACTACTGAGAAATGTTAACTTATAGCCATAGATAGATGCTACTGAGGTTCTGTATATGTAGATCTGCGACTATAGGGAGGTGTCGCTGAGATTTCAGAGTTTGAACTCCGTATCCTTAGAAAGATGCTACCAGGATTTTTGATAATGCAAACTCGTAGCCTTAGAAAGATGCTACCTATATTTTTGAAAATATAAGTCTATGGCCTTAGGTAGTTGCCATCGTAGGTTTTGAAATGTAAACCCGTAATCCTAGGTAGGTATTACTGTAGGTTTTGAAACATAAATCCGTAGTCGTAGGTAGATACTACTGGAATTCCTCGAAAATGCAAACCTGTAGTCATAGATAGATACTACTGTAGGTTTGGAAAATTTAATCGTGTCGATAATCATAGGAAGAAGTTACCGAGCTTTTGTACCTGTAAAATTTGTAGATATTTGTTACCTGAACTTAAGTCATTTGACTAGCAGGATTTTTAATAATTTGTTCCTTTGTTTTGTAGATATGGATAGATCAGGCACCGTGACTGGTACCGTGTTGACTACCCGATATAGAGAGATGTGCCAGGCTTTGCTGGGCTTGCTGGATGTGTTCTCACAGAGAAATCTGCAGTAGTTAGCATATTTGCATTCTATATTTCTTTTTCCGTACTGAATATCGGTGTATTGTTTTCGTGTATGAATACATTTCTACTATCTGCAATCTTTATCAAATAAGCAAATATATTCATAGGCACTTATGATTCTCTGCTAAGAGTGATTGATAATCAATTTAAGTTGCTCAACCTGAATAATTTTGTGAATAAGGCCTCACCGATTAATCGGAGGCGGAAACCTAGATTCATCCTTTATTTGAAAATAATTTTAAAATTTTTAGTACATGAAGTGACATACCGCTAGGACAAATCGAACTGAATCTTCAAAGTAACTATTTTTTCAGAACGCCGATTGTTGTACAGACATCTATTCTGACTTCACCATTTCTTAGATATGTTCCGTTGGTTTAGCTAACCTGGGAGAATGGTTTTTTTATGTGTGTGTTTTGTTGGATTTTTCTTTATCCATTTTTGCCGTAACTCCCTTTTGAATTGATAGTTACGCTGGATGCCTTTTGTTTTAACTCTGATTTTTCTACGATCCCCTCTCGGGTTTTAACCGTACTGGATTGATCTATTTTTTCTATAGCCCCCTCTTGGGTTTTGATTACACAGGATCTGTACTCCCCTTTGTTTTTACCATGATCCCCTCTCGGGTTTTAACCATGTGGGGTTTTTCCGATGTTGCCATAGTTTTCCTTCTTAGGTTTTAACTATGCCGGATTTGATGATAGTTTTTTTTTTGAACATGACTCGTATTTTAACTTTGACAAGGCATAAACTTCTTGACCAAGCTCTGATGATTTTTGAATAAATGTAAGCACTTCTGTTATGAAGAGAGGCTGAAGAGTTCAGAAAGAAATAGAGATAGATCTTTTGTAAAATCCCCCTTTTTTGTTTATAAAAGGGGTAGCGATTTGTATTCGATCATCGTATAAACATGATGATGATAAATTTTTCTTTTTGCATCACCCTTTTCAGATAAGAAGAGAAAGAGAAGTTTTTGTTGAAGTCTCAAGAGAGAGAGTGGAAATGCTACTTCACTCAAATTTCATGTAACACCCATGAAAGAATGCATGAAAGGAGGTACAACCGAACTACTCACTATAAACTGTAAAGAGAAAGCACAACTACAACCGTACAACAACCTGAAAGCTGAAAAGTGTGTACAACAATACAAGGAGAGCCAAGACTGCAGCTCCAAAGGAACCAGCTACCAGTACAAGCTCCAAGTCCGCCTGCAAGAGAAACCCTGCAGTACAATCCTGGAAAAGAGAGAGAAAGGAGGGTCTGAGCAAAACACGGCTCAGTGCGGTAACAACTAACGACTACAAAGCATGCATAAGCACATGCGACCCTAAGTGCCACAAAGTAAAGGTAAACAAGTCAAGGAAAGGCACACACACACACCCAAGCAACATGAGACTAAGAGTATCTCCAAGGTCAAACAAGTAGAGTGTCACCCAAACCAACCTACGTCTCCAACGTAAACACGATCACAAGGGAACTCTACTAAAGGACATGTGAACCTAGATACTCGATCACGCATACCCTCAACCTAAACCACGGTCAAGACACTATCAACACCTACAATCACTCGCAAAGAACCCAACGTCAAGTCCTCTCATCGTTTCCATCATTCCAACATTCATTGGTAACGTTTAGGATTCACATGATTGTAGTTGATATTGAATATTGGATTACACGTTTCATCATTTTCCCCACCTTGGCTCACCCAAGGGGCACAACCGCATTACCATCATAAGGTTATCATTTTATTCCAATATTCGTTTCCGGTCGACTCCTACACAAGCGAGTCTCCAAATAATTTCCGGTCGACTCCTATACAAGCGAGTCTCCAATCACCCCTAGACAAGGGCGAGTAAACCACATGTGTTAAGATTTGTTCCAGGATCCCGCCTGCCAGCGTATCTAGTATATTCCGAGACTTTCGAGAACTCGTATCTCCCACCTATGGCCAAAGGATCTTATTCCTAGATCATCATCCGTCAATGATATCTAGTGATTCCGCGACTTACAGAGAATGCGTATCTCCCACTTAACACGACAAATGGACTTGGGCATGAACCCTCTAAGTCAAAACCACATTACACTTCATTATTCCGTTAGTGAGTTTTGGTGAAAGATTGAAGATTTGCCAAGGGTGGTCCTCGTAGGATCCATCCCTCATATTGGGTATTCATTGCGTTCATTGGGTACTACCATTGTAGAGTAAACAGTCACTTCCCATGATCACCTCAAGGTAAGGTTCAACATTAACTTTCAATTTCCCGTCGTCCCAAGACCAAGGAGATTCGTATCAATCACACCACAATACCACTAGTACCCAAGGGAGTCACATCCACACTTACCCAATGAATTTCCATGACACACCCAACTAGGTAGAAGGTTCACCCTAGTTGACTACAAGAGAGAGATATCCCAAATTTGCCAAGACTCGTGCTCACACGACACCACAATGGCCCAAGTATGTCAAACACGATACTAAGCGTTCATCACTGTCAATTTACACAATCGACGCATCCAAATTTCACCTCAATGCCCACTCGAGCATTTCATCAAACACGTTCTTTCTACCCCATACCATTCCATCATCAACGTAATAACCCAAGGCTAATCCGACACCAAATAATCAAATGACAACTACACGACTACGTATCTTATGCCAACAAATCGAACTAAGAACAATTTCGACTACGCATTGATTTTACGATAGATAGGCAACGAAACATGGAATGGAAATACGCACACTCACGCATGCTAAGTAGGAGTTAGAAATTACCCACCGGAGAGTCACCGGAAAAGTTCACCGGAGCAATCGCCGGAAAATGCCCAACACGAACCGAACCCGTCAATGTGTAGCCCTCGTAACAACCTACGAGGTTCCGCCATTAGCTAACAATGGAGGAGCAAGGAATTTAAAACTAGGATTTGAGAGGATAGACGACTTACCGAACATACGCAAACCGTTGGTACCCACACGAAGCTCTCGTCGCGCTCGTCGACGTTTACCAAGGAGCCGAGCTCCGATTCTCCATGGATTCTTCTACAAACAAGAGAGAAGGGAGAGGAATACAATAGGGAGGTAGAGAGAGGGATCTACAGAAAATGGCCCAAGAATGCCCTAAAATCGTACCAAAATCATATATATATATCCCCCAAGTAAAATCCCCGAATTACCTTTAATTTGTCTGCCAGACAGCAGCCGCATCGATGCACCAAAAACCTGCATCGATGCAACCCTTTCCAGAATCCCAAAATAAGCTTGCTGCATCGATTCAGCCTAACCCTGCATCGATGCAACCCCCTCCTGCATCGATGCACCAAAGTCTGCATCGATGCACCTGATCTAAAAACTGAGCAGTGAGTTCTGAAGTGGTGGTGCATCGATGCACCAAGGCCTGCATCGATGCAGCTTCCCTCAGAATTGAAAATTTGAAGTCTTGATGGTTTTTGTCATCCCAAAGGGCCCGAAATCGATCCCAACAAATTCTAAAAGTTCCAATGGGACTTCTAATCGATACGACAACAGTTGAAATGATGAAACGAGTATTTTGGGTCCCCTAGAACTTCATATAAGGTAGATTTTTAACGGATTTTACGTCAAAACAAGAACTAAAATTTGCGGAGTGTTAAAAACTCCCCACCTTATAAAATTTCGTCCTCGAAATTTACCGGAGTATGGAAATAACCAATCGACGCAACAATCCACAAGGAATATATCCCAAAGCCACGCTTCCACCAAACTTCCGCTGCGACTCAAACCACTTGCCGATACGAAATTGCACAAGATACACGACTCAAGGATCAAAACCGAATTCTCAACACAATCCGCAACCAATAGAAGATACACGAGGAATCGCACTTAAGGACCAAAAGTCGACCAAAGGACAATTCTAACGAGATTTACAAGCAAACTCCACTACGCCACAAGCATGCAAATGTCAATCGCCAAGACCATCTAACAAGGATATCCGCATCGTGAAGATGCACCAACAAGCCGAGAGTACGCCATTCTTCCCGAACATGCCAAGGATACACAGATACGATAAGTCGCAATCCTAAATCATTTGCAACCAATCCGAATTCCGTATGCATTGAAATGTCCAAATACCCAACAAAATACACACACGTCCTGGTACGGTGACAGCATGACGTTGGTGATCATCCCGAGATGCCCCGGCCGGTAGCGTTTCTCAATTTGATACACACATGTCAAACATACATCACACAATCAAGGAAAAACTCACACACACCACACCAATTATGCAAGTGTTAAGTCCAAATAACATGACTTAGCACAAACTCACACCAAGTCTAAAATTCAATATGAAATCGTACCTATTTCCCCACGCGTTACTAATTTCGCAAACGAACACGAACACTTTGGTACGAAAGCAATAGATAGAGGAATAACAAGAAAAGAAGTCAAAACTTCTTACCAAGATTCAACGATACCCATCAAGGAAATATCCCACAACGAAACAAATTTTTGAGACTTAGGCAAGGTGTCTCAAAGGGTACATGACTCAACCACGGAGTAAAGGGCAATAAGAACAACAAGTCTCAAACAACACTACAACAACTAAAGTAGGGACTTTCAACAAGAAGTCAAGACCATGGAGCCAACCATAGAAAATTTTACAACTCTCTAAATTTGTTTTTTTTGCCACCACAAAAATAATTAAGGTTTCAATGAAATCTTTCAAAATTTCAAATGAGAAGGCTTTAACCGATACAACATAACATGGTTGTCCAACATAAGTCAAATGACATCCAAGAGGAGGAACAAATCTCAACTAGGAGACTATCCATCAATCAATACAACTACAAAATTTGAATAACTTTGATTCCAAACGAAACATTTGACAAAAAGGAACTCCAAGAGTGATCACAAGATAATCTCAAGATCCAATTAAGATACAACGCAAGATCAAAGTTCAACATAGCTTTTAATACAACTCCAAAAAAATGATACATGAGGTATATCACCAATCAAAAGTGAAACCTTAACAACGCAAGAGAACATAGACTCCTACAAGTCCAATACCGACAGGAAACTCTACCAAAGAGCCAACAAAAGATGCTGTCAATTTATTCAACCTTGATTCTTCATTGCTTGGGGCAAACTCTTGCCACATGACCAACTTCACCGCACACGAAACAAGATTTCGAAGGAGGGACTGATACGGTACACTGCGAACGGAAATGACCTGACTGACGACACTTATGGCACACAATGTGGGAGATAGAAGCAACTCCCGGTTTACGCAACAAGGAAGACGAACTGCCACCTTGACGATTGCACGATGACCCGGTTTGGTCATTACACTGCTTCTTACCAACATTCCCGGATGAATCCGATCTCTTACAAGCAATGCAAGGAGGAGATTCAACTCTAGATGTTGTCTTCATTTGACTAAGGCACGACTCCACTGCCCTGGCACTCTCTAGCAAAGATGCATAACTCTGAATATGCTGACCCACAACAAACGGCTGGATCGAGGGATGCAAACCTCTTTCGAATCTTCTGCACTTATGATTCTCTGACCGGACCAACTCCAAAGCAAAGCGCGACAAGGAATGAAACTTAGAGGCATACTGAGTGACTGTCATGTCACCTTGCGTCAACCGCTCAAACTGTAGACTCATCGCCTCACGACACGAAGCAGGGAAATACTATGCATCGAACACAGCCTCAAACTGAACCCAGGACATACCTTTCAAAGAAGAGGAACTTGGTGCTCAATCACTTTGCATCAAAGAATCCCACCACACACCTACTTCATCGATCAATTGAAAAGTCGCTAAGGATATGCGAACGGAGTCTTCGACAATTTCTAACGCATCTAAGACTTTGCGAATCTCAACAAGCCAATGATTTTCCTTCAATGGATCTCCAGAACCATCAAACTGAGGAGGATTAAAGCGAAGAAAGTCTCTAACCATCTGCGAAGACCGATTTCTCTCATTACCCAATGACAAACCTGATTCGCGACCACACGCGACAATGGCTGCTGCCAATCTCTCGGCCAGCTGATCAAACTGGAATTGAACTCCATCTCCAAGAACAACTCCAGGAGTAGAGATACCACGACGATTCCGATTCACCGCACGCTTAGGAGCCATTGAAACACTGGCATAAAGAATAATCAACGTCACTACAAGAGAATAATTGCATTGCGATGGAAAAGAATGAATACAACTCATAAAAATGTGTAGATTTTCCGAAGAGGCAAATGATCCAAATGATTACCAACATCAAATTGCACGAGAATTTGGGAACACGAAGCCAAATCGCAAGAAGAATGGGAAGAACAATCCTCAATTTACTCGAAGATGCACAAACGGAAGCCTTAACAGTTTACGCAACCACACGACATCATCAAACTTATGCCTCAAAACAGAAAAGCCAACAAACCTCAAAAACCTTATTCTTTCCAACATCAAGGTTTCCACTACACCTCCACAAGATGGAGTCCCAGAACTCAACGGGACTTGCGACACCGCAAGACAACCAAGAATTTGTACCTTAAAACGAGAAAGCCAATGAGTCTCAAAACCTCATATCGTACCACAATCACAATTTCTGCTAATAAGCCACACAGAAATTTACAACTTAACTAAACAACGGAATCAACATCGCAAATTTCAATGAAACTAGGCACCCAAGCACATAACTGCTAACACATCTCTAACTTCACGGGGAGGAATAACACACATCTCCCAACAATCTAAGGATACTCAAAAATCCAAAAAGGAGTCGAAACAACACAAGCGACTCTAAGGAATCAAACCCAAGGCTAACGGTGCTCCAAGGCACACGAGAATGGTCATATCAATCGTAATGAACCTAGGAACCCATAGAAACTAGGTGTCTCCCCACGGTCCAAAAGTATTCAAACCGAAAGCTCTGATACCAACTGTAACACCCCATGTTTTTAAGTAAAACATTTCCAACATATATAGATATATATTTTAAAATACAATAAACACAACATTGGGGAGTTAATAGTTACTATACAATAGCATTGCAGTTGAAGTTCTCATTACAATAATCTTGATACAATGTACAAACTGAAAGAGTACATGAAAGGAGGTACAACCGAACTACTCACTATAAACTGTAAAGAGAAAGCACAACTACAACCGTACAACAACCTGAAAGCTGAAAAGTGAGTACAACAACACAAGGAGAGCTAAGACTGCAGCTCCAAAGGAACCAGCTACCAGTACAAGCTCCAAGTCCCCCTGCAAGGGGAGGGAGGTTCAGGCGGCGACTGGATATGGGGGAACCCGTAGGGTTTCTCCTTGGAGAAGAAAGAGAGATACGGGATATGGGGGGAAACCCCTGTATCAATTCGCTACAGCCACCTTTTTTATTTTTATTTATTAATTTTAACTTTAATTGATTTAAGGAAATCTAAATAGCCCACGAATCAAGGAATTTTATTTTGGAATGATATTTTTTTTGTATTACAACGAGAGAATTGATTTTTTTGGATTTTGGGAAATCTCAAAAGACGTCGAATGACCCGGCGTGTACCGATTAATAAGACTCTCTTTTTGATCCAAATCGGTCAGCTACTGCAAGTTTTCACTGAACGACCCGAATCGAGAGACTTCGTTTGTTTTTATGCTTTTTATAAATATTTTTCTTTTTCTTTTATAAATTGAAAAAGTGAAGTGTTTAAGAAGGAGAAGGAGAAAAGGATCTAAATATATATGAGTATATATATTTATAAACACGTATAATGGGATAGAATATTATATATAAGTCGTGTTAGAATATTTCCAAAACGGACGATTTATATACAATATACCGACAAGTTCGGATTTAGAAATAGAAATGAACAAGACGGCTTTTGTTTTCCTCCTTTAAAAACTTCAAGAAATGAAAGATTGGGTTTTAACGACGTATCGCGATTATAAGCCAAAAATTCACAAGTCGATTTTTGTAAGTTCAATTTCTGATCTATTCAAGGAAATAAATGTTCCAAGATCTCTAATTATTTGACCGAACAGCCGGTAGGCATAGCCATATGCGAGGCCGAGATATCATTTAACCGAGATCTTTGAAGATCATTTCTTTGAATAAAGAAGAAAAATAGAAAAGAAGCCAACAATATGTTTTTGTATTTTAAGGCGAAAACGTATTTACGTTCTTCTCGTACGTGACGTCGAAGCAGGCATAGCCTAGCATGCGTCAAATTCTAACGAGGAGAAAGACACAAATGGTCGTCTTCTTTATTATAGATGTTTATATATATAGATAAAAGAAACGTTTTCGATAGTTTTCTCGCCGAAGGTATCGGAGTAGGCATAGCCGTACAAATGCCGATAGTCGGGATATACTATGAAAACGAATCTTCTTCGCTTTGATGTTTACATCGCAGTGGTAAAAATAAGAAGAAAAGAAAAAATGAAAGAAAAGAAGATATCAAAACTGTTTCCTTTATATCATTACCTTGTTGTAATTACAATTTCCGGGAGTCCGAATTTCTAACGGTAAATTCTGTAAACTATAATAAAGTATAGTATCGAGACCGAAGTCGATACTAATACTAAACTATAGGATGGAACGTCTATACCGAGAAATGGCTCAAATGAGAAAAAGAAAATGAAAGACGTTTGTAGAATTTTCGACAGAGGTTCGGCTGCGTTTGGTTGGTTTTGGAATTTTCGGGTAGAGTTTTGGAGGTTTTTGGAGGTTTGAATTTGATGGCTAGGACTTTTGGTTGCTGGATTTTGGCTTGGGGATGAAGGTTTGCTTAAGAACAAGTGTTGTTCTTGAAGGAAATGAGGTTGTAAAGCTTAGAAATTGGGAGAGGGATTTTTGGAATGGTTTTTGGTAAGGGTTTTTTGTTTTGGGGAGCTTCTGCCCGGAATGTATTTGTGTTTGAGAGAGAATTTTTACAATGGAATGGATAAGGGTCCTCTCCCAAGAGGGGAGAGTTTTTTTTATAGAAATTGGCATGTCGCATCTATAGATGCGACATGTTCAAAAAAAGTTTTTTTATTGGGAAGTGCGCAACAAAGGAGATTTGGTGATTTGGGTTGAGTGTTGGAGTGGAAATAAGGTCAAATCAATCACCGAAAATAAAAAATGTAATAAAATTAAAATGAAAAAGAATTTCCAAAGTCTTCTCGGGTCCAGAAATTGATCCAGACATTTGATGTATGCTTGCTCGGCCCTATGCTCGGCTCCGTCTCTGAAAATTTGAAGTAGATATTTGCGATGCTTGAATTAAATCATGAATTTAGAAATTATCACGGGATTATTCCGGCCACTTTTCTGAAATTCTTTGGAAACTGACCTTTCTGCTCTGACCGGGAGAGGATGCTGTCTACGCCTTGAACTGCTTTTTATCCGTCAATTACAATTATCAGTAAATGTTCGCCTTTTCAAATGCTGCTCATGAAAATTATGTTTGTTCAATTCTGACGTCGGCTCGCTGCCGTGGTAAAAATAAACGGAACGACATTTTGACTGAATTCTGGAGTATGCTCGGATGGATTCAATTTTATGTAGACTTCTCGTTAACGAAATTGCCGTCGACTTTCCATTCCTAAACATGATTTCGGATGCTCATGCGAAATTCTGCTAATTACGGAGCATGAAGCATGCAAAGAGGATTTTTGTCGGCCGTTCGGTTACTGTTCGTCTTGCTTCTTTGGTCGGATTGAAATTCTGATTTCGGATAAATATTCCTCACCATTTTATCGGCTTTTGCTCACTGCTGCATTGTCGCTGGCTGCTTTCGGCATTGTTTGCAGGAAGTCCTGACATTCCAGAATTGCGTCTGGATTTGTTCGGAGGCTGATCTGACCATCTTGTTGACTTCCAGGATTGGGTCAAAATTGGGTATCAACAGCTGCCCCTCTTTGGGTATTTTTGTGCAGCAAATACAGGCAAAGAAAAATAATGCGCAAATTTTGATCCACATGTTCCTATCTTTTTGTTTTTCCATGCTCCTTCAGATGATTTCGCATTCATTGGCTGGATCGGAAAAATTTTCTGAGACGCAGAAGGTACAGTTTGGACACTATGAAGTTCCTATTTGGACCGAGATAATGCGTACAAAAGATCAGGAGACTCTTCAGAAAACGCCAAACGTCGCCGCCTCGATCCTTATGCGGCACACTGCTCAACACTGACCACCTTTTTTGTTTTTTTTCTTAATGTCGCATCTATAGATGAGACATTGTGGGGATTTAAGGGGAAGCCACGGCTGGCCCCCTCACTTGATTTCCAAACTCTGAAACTTCTTTTGGAGCTCTGTCAATTCACTGCTCGACTTCGGAAATCCTCGGCGAAGCTTTGTTGGTTGATCGATCTTACGACGCCGGTCTTTCCATCGATGATTCCAAGTAAGTCCATCGTTCTTTTCTTTCTGCATTTTGTTAGTTCATATTCTTGTGCTAGAAATACGCAAGCATAGCAAACACATTTCTAGATCTTGTTCTTAGCATACACATAATGTTCGAGCCCTTGCCGTTATGCTGTCCGTTCAGAAAATTTTTAGATGAAAATTTTATTCTTAGCTTAAAAAAGATGTTTTCGCGATTTCGCTCTCGACGATAACCATAGATAGGTGTTACCGGAGTCATACATGCGAATTTTCTAGATCTGAGTAATGTTTTTTGAAATTTTTTTTTGGAGACTGAAATTTTGAATTTTGAATTCTGAAAAGTGAATGAGTTATGGAAATCTATATAACCGGAATACTTCGAAGTTTAGAACTAAAACCCGAATAACTGAAATATTTCAGACTTTTAAAATGAAAATCCGAGTAGCTGAAATACTGCGGATTTTAAGACGAACATTCAAGTAGCTGAAATACTTCAGATTTTTGAAATGAAAATCCGAGTAGCTGAAATACTGTGGATGAAATTCAAGTAACTGAAATACGTTGAATTTTAAAATGAAAATCCGAGTAGCTGAAATACTGCAAATTTTCAAACGAAAATTCAAGTAGCTGAAATACTTTGAACTTTTAAGACGAAAATTCAAGTAGCTGAAATACTTTGAACTTTTAAGACGAAAATCCGAGTAGCTGAAATACCGCGGATGAAAATTCAAGTAACTGAAATATGTTGAATTTTAAAACGAAAATCCGAGTAACTGAAATACTGCGGATTTTAAAACGAAAATTCAAGTAGCTGAAATACGTTGAACTTTTAAACGAAAATCCGAGTAGCTGAAATACTGCGAATTTTAAAATGAAAATTCAAGTAACTTTTAAGACGAAAATCCGAGTAGCTGAAATACTGCGAATTTTTAGACGAAAATTCAAGTCGCTGAAATATGTTGAATTTTAAAGACGAAAATTCAAGTAGATGAAATACTTTGAATTTTAAAGACGAAAATCCGAGTAGCTGAAATACTATGAATTTTATAACGAAAATTCAAGTAGCTGAAATACTTTGAATTTTTAAGACGAAAATTCAAGTAGCTGAAATACGTTGATTTTTAAAACGAAAATTTAAGTAGCTGAAATACTTTGAATTTTAAAGACGAAAATCCGAGTAGCTGAAATACTGCGAATTTTAAAACGAAAATTCAAGTAGCTGAAATACTTTGAATTTTAAAGACTAAAATCCGAGTAGCTGAAATACTGTGAATTTCAAAACGAAAATTCAAGTAACTGAAATATTTTGAATTTTTAAGACGAAAATTCAAGTAGCTGAAAATACGTTGAATTTTAAACTGTGAACATTTTTTTTCGAAAATTTCAGTGACTGATACACATGGAATTCCAAGATAAAAATCTAAGTAATTGCAATACTTTAGATTTTGAGATGAAAACTCATACCTGATCAAATTTCTTTAATAGATCTGCTTTTGTAAGATGCCTACCCGTCATAGACCAGGGAAGGAGCCTACTGATGAGGCTGGTCCTTCGCGTCCTGTAGAGGAGGATCCTTTGCTGAACTCCGATGTTGAGGAGGATTTGGGCGATGCGGCTGCACCTCACCGTGGATACTTTGAGACTTTCGCTTCTTCTGGGGTTGGTTTGACTTTGCGGGGTACGATGGTCGTCCCAGAGCCTAGGGCAGCGAACATCAGAGTTGTTGATACACTTTTGCTGACACGGCTTCGATCATATCCCTCGATCTATCTGCGTGCTCAGGTTGTTCCTCCCACTAGACCGTTCAGAGGAGCTTGGTTTCAAGCTGTAGAGATCTACAACCCGGCACATCGAGTTTTCCGGGAGTTTTTGGCTGATCAGGGTTTTGGAGATTTTCTGTCCATTCCCCCATTTCGCACTCGTCGTTCCTTGATTGGTGCTTTAGCAGAGCGTTGGTTCAGTGAGACCAACACCTTACACCTGGGTGATTGTAAGATTGACGTGACTCCCCTAGAGTGGGCGGTGATCACTGGTCTTCGATTCGGAGGAGTACCTGTCCAGAAGACGAAGGGTACGGTTGAGGATGTTACCTGAGTACTGGGGATTCATGGGTATGAGCTGTATGGGTTACGGATTCCTACGTCCGTTTTGAGGGGTGGAGCTTACTTTTACACTGAGGAGGTGTACGGCGAGGATTTGCACCAGCGATGCCGTCGACTACTCCTGCTTCTGATTGTATCATGTTTCTTGAGCAACAATCGCTCCTTGTTTCCAGCTTCATATGTGGGGATGGTAGATTTCCCTGATGGTCATCGTTTTGACTGGGGCTCTTTTATTTTTACTACCTTCCTTTAGGCGATGCGGAGGAGGGTGAGTTGTCCGGCTCCTACTCAGCTTGGTTTTTGGCCTTTCTTGCTGTGGTGGTCATATGAACATTTTAGCGTTGGCCGCCCTCAGTTCGTTGGACGGGAGTATTTGACTCCCAGAGCTCTGCTATAGCGTCCCGTATTTTCGGACAATTTATTTTATTTATTTAATCGAAGTTCGTATTTTATTCAACCCTCGAGGCATTTGGCAATATCTACGATCTTCATATATTGTTTGGAGTAAGTCTGGATAGGATGGGAGTCCCCGGCACGACACACGTTGACGGTTGAGCGTTCGGACGAATCTTTAATCGCTTCTAAATCATTGACGGTAATATTAATTTATCAAATCTGAAATCTTTCTTCATGAAAGTTGTATATAATTCAAATACGAATCCAACGCAACTTGAATCACCTCAATCGGAGTTCGTATGAAGAAGTTATGATTAAAATACTATTCCGGACGAAAGATGAGCTGCTATGCGCGAACAATTTCATTAAGGGCAGTTGGGTAATTTGTTGACCACGATTATATAATCTTAAGCACGTTTTGGCTCACTAATGAATCATCTTCTCCGCTTAAGAAAATCAGAACCCTAATCCTCCCTCCTCCCTCCTCCATTGTTGTGAAAACTTAGAGCTCCAAATCGGAGGTCCATACGGGCTCGAATCAGAAAAGTTTATACATGAAACTTGCCTAACTCAACGAGGGCTACACATATCTGAGGTCGATTTCATCATTCGAGCAACGGTTAACCTACTGATTTTTCAAAAGCTTAAGAGGTAGAAAGCTTTTTATACACTCATATGTATCTATTTGTCCTCTATAACGTGTTATAATTAGTTTCGTTCAATTTTAAGTAATTAGTCCCGAATTTAGTTTTTTCCAATTTAGTCGGGTCTAGGGTTATGTTTTTCCGAAATTGATTAGTGATTTGAGTTCCCTAAATATGTGCTTACAAATGTCCATAGTCAATTTCGTGGACAAAATTGTAAATCAAAAAGCCTCAAATCAACGCTCACTTTGATTGTTAGATCTTTGCGTGTTGACCCAAATCGTGGATTTTATATGTGATTACAACTCCATTTTGCGATACAATCCCAACGGTATGATCAATTTTATAATCCGAGCACGAATGAATAAAATCCCAAATTAAAGTGTACTAAAATCTACAAAATTGGGGATTTTGGGCTAAACAAGTAACAATCACAAAATTGACCACACTCGCATGATTTTTTTTATATACACGGATGTCGTACAGTGAAAAAAAAGGGCTATCGGAACTTGTTTTTATGATTTGACAAAAAAAATGAAATATGGCTTTTGGTAACTTTTTGGCAATATGACGTAATAAGTGGTTGTATAACTTTTTGCCACTTTGATTCAACTGTACACAAACGAAGATCTACAATCACGTGACGATAAATGAAATGGGTTGAAATGTGTACACAAAATGACATACTGCCACATGTATATGTACGATGCGATTTTGACAGGTACGCGCGATAAACAACATGAAACAAAAAAAAGGGTTCCTGTGTTCCTGGCTTCCTGATATTCCTGATGTCGTGGCTGGGCCACTGGCCAATATTTATTATTATTTAATATATATATTTTCAAAAAAATGGTTTTGAAAATCCGGGGCGTGACAGTTTGGTATACTTGGCACAGTACAACAAAAAGTGGCATACTTGACATGAAACAATGCTACGTGATACAATCGACATGCTATTCAAAATGATACACGTGACATGCTAGAGAGAGAAAAGAGTTAGTGTGAGTTGGTGCCTTGGTTACGGATTCCTGTAAAGTAGAATCCCTCTTTATATATTGTACTAGTAAAATAGCAAACTCACACGATAAATGTAAGATAATAAAAAGAGAAGAAAAATGTGTTGACATAATATATATAGAGTAGAATTCTTCTCTTTTCCAAGTATATCCTCCCTCTCACTACTGTGGCAGAAAAATATTATTGTCGTACTCTTGCACCTAGAATGGGATCAACTGTCACTGCATCATGTTCATGTTTTTAATAAATTTTTATGCATGGTTGTATGGTCAAATTTATATATACGTCTGTATAGATTTCTTCCTGCTTTGGCGTGATATGCCTTTTTTTTAAAAGTTTCTGCAGGAAAGGGTAAGGCTATTGATGATTCAGGAGCTTCTGGAGCTCATGGTTTTAGGGACTATCCTTAGTCCTTTTCGCAGTTTTTCCGCACTTTTATTGACTGCCCGACATGTGGGTGTGCTATGATATATTATAATAATTTGGGTTTCCTTTTGAGAGACAAGAACTTTATGTCTTTATTTATTCCGCACCAGACTTTCATATGCAGTTTGGGACAATGGTTAATTAGTATTTTTTTTGTAACTGTGATGATCCTAGCTTGTCCCCATCTCAAAATAATATTTATTATTATTTAATATATATATTCAAAAAAAATGATTTTGAAAATCCGGGCGCGTGACAGCTTGGTATCAGAGCGTTCGTTCGAATACTTAGGCCTTTGGAGAGACTTTTGTCTCAATGGGTTGCTTTCTTTTGCTATTTTGGTTTTGTTTGGCTATGCGTGCTTGAACATTGCATGCATTGACACTTGATCCCTAGGTTGCACAGTTATTTCTATTCTAATGATCTCCTGCTATCACTGGTGTATCTATCTTCTCCCACCTATGCTTACTCTTTAAGGTGGTTGAGTTTGTGCAATATTCTATCTTGTAATC